>JZKD02S0526877.1:66387-89273 GCA_000966675.3 Picea glauca | reverse complement strand
GAAACAATGGGAACTCATTCCTTCATTCCCTCAGGTTTCGAACCTGATACGCAATTACATATGCAGCATATAAAAGATAAGCATAGAAAGAAGCGAACATGCAAAGGCACAATATCAACAACACACAGAGATCAAACACCCATGGAATTGAATCAAAGCTCTTCCTATTAATTCAATAACTGTACATGGAGGTTTCTTCATAACTCTCTGCTCCGCTCTCTGCTTGCTCTCAGTGCTAATGCTGAATGAATGTTCTTTTACAATGATACAAGGGAGGGTGTCTATACTCTGTTTTCCCTCTCGAAAGCTAAAAATTGTCTAATCTAGACTTAACTATTCTATCTACTTGCATTAAATCTAAATAAATGCCTCATCTACCTAAGGACGAGAGCTTATCCGCTCAAGGTCCGTTACATATTCAAAGTGCGCTTCATCACATCAAGTATTAATGCTTGGCGTAGCCATATTACAATGTTCCAAAATTTGAATGCTGGCGCTGTCCAGCTGTTCCTTTGCCTCCACGCACTGGCTCGCTTGATAGGTGAGCGATGCTCCTGCATCAGAATACTTCTTTGTTCACAGAGGATGTTGAGACAGATATTCCTTGGGCAATCGAGGCCCTTGGTTCGAAACCCGAAGCCATGAATCTATGGATAGGAAATGAGAGAGCCACCACTTCGTTTCTTAAACATCACTATGAGGATTTGTATGTTTTTGTGTCCGGAGAAAAAACATTTTCCTCTCTTGCCTCAAACATGTTGAACCCTGATCATAGAGGGATAATTTAGAGTATGTGATGGAACGAATAACCTCATTTCTCATCAGTAAACAAGCGCAAAGGAAATTCGCGTCCTCGATCTACAATGATACATCATACAAAACCTGATCTCTCGCGAATCTGTTTTCCAAAATGCAACGCACCATCACAAATTTCCAATGCTTTCACTACCATGGCTTCACTCTCACCTACCTAGACTAGGTACACAACCATCATCCCATCTTCAATCACGCTCAAATTCACCCTTTACAATTCTAAAAAATCAAACATGATTGTCTCGAAGGTATCACGCATGAATCCATACATCTTCATCAAATGGATGGACAAACAACACATTATTGCAAACACAACAGTAAACCTCTCATTTTCCTGGGCCCTCCCATGAGGGATTCAAACCCAGTTCTACTCTGATACCATGTTGATTTTTCTATATAAGATGATATATGATAGCTGTTTTATTACAATGATGAGTGTTCCATATATAGAGAACATATGGTGACCATCCATGAAAGGATGTGTCCCTTGGATAATAAATAACTATTTATTATTACTTATTATATACATTATTTAATAATTAATAATTATATTATTAATTATTATTAATCTAGGAGAATGTATTTGATCCAGATTATTTTGAGAACGACATGAAGGAAGAAATATAACTGAGATATAACAATGAAATACACAAAAATATAGAAGAGAACACAAAAATATAGTGAAACCCAACTTCTATTACTGAATAAGATAGAAAAACATTGTAGAACACAAATTGGAAAAATGGGGTAGCTTATCTCTAAAAAGAAAGAGATGTTGGCTACACTTCATTCACAAGAAGCTTTACATCACACTCCATTGCATGCTTAAAGGGCCTCCTTCACCTCAATTATATATGAGAGAGTGAGAGGAGAACAACTCCCATGATGCATGTGGGATAAATTGGACTAAGTTTATAAAATGCCATAGGCATGTAAAATACTAAGACTTCCCGGACAGTCACCCATCCCAGTACTACTCTAGCCCGAGCATGCTTAATTGTGGAATTCTAATGGTATTCAGTGCATTAACGCTATGTTGTAGGCATGTACATAAGACCATTACACGATGTCTGCAATTAACAAATGAAGATGACATTACATTATATTCCCCATCAAAAGGGTGAATGTCATGGTTTATCAAAACCATAGGCTAAAAATGGTGATTCGGTGGAAAAGGTGGATGGCCACCGAGATCCATTTGGATCATTCCTCCCCCCATAGGAAGAAATGGTCCCCATTGCGTCAAGTTCCCTTGGGAGACGGGGATACTTCTACTAAATCCGAAGCTTGGTACGCTGCTTGTCTTGCTGAAGAAGTTGTCCTGCTTAGCTTGTTGAAGGTTGTCATGAACCTATTTTTGGAGGGGTTGAATCCATTCAACCAATCTAGCTGCATGATCTACCTGAATGTGGGAGGACTCTGTTGGTGAAGATGCAACATGAAGAGTATGAAGGGTTCTATTAAAACCTTGCTTGACTAGGCAGTGTGGAGGCACCCTCATAGGTGCAACAAGAACATCTTGGTACTCTTCTACAATCTTGTTGATCTTCTTCTGTTAGATAGAACGGTCTTGGGCTAAGGCTGCAGTGGTTGTAGTGTCCTTCTATTCACCTTCTGATCGAATTGTGAAGAGGCTAAACTTTGCAGTATGAGAGATTACTTTGTGGCATTGTTTTGGTAGGAAAATAGTTGAAACTACCTCTGGTATCCTGTATAGTTGACCCCAGAAAGTAACAATGACGCTAAGGGGTCGAGACTCATAAATAACATGACACCTCCACATACATGGTTGGCATAATAGAACATCAAAGACTTATAGTGGGGCAACATCACATAATACCTCATCCTTGAAGGGATTGATGTCGTAGTACATGCGACATTGTTGGCTGACACAAAGATCTTGACCCTGGCGAAGCCACCCGATGTTGTATACATGCGGGTGTGGTGTTGTTGGAAAATCCAATTGCTTGACAACCTTTGCTGAGATGATGTTATTTGGCTTCCGCTATCAACAATAAAATGTAGTGGGGTCCCCTTCACCCACATCTATGAATGGAAGAGTCACTCCCCCTCTTCATGATCCTCTTCTGGTTGGATTGTTGTAGTTGCGACAATAACACTGGGTTCTGCATCAATGATCTTTCTCCTTTTATCATTTTCTGAATTAGGGTCCAAGTCGGGGTTTGGATATTTATCTTTGAGCTCGGCCACCAATGACTGTATTGAGCGATATTCATCAGTGTTATGCCAAGGGATGTTGTGGAACTCACAACACTTTCTAGTGTATTTCTTGGACTTCTTGTTACCCTTCTTTGCATACATTTGGAGCTGTCTCTCTTGAGGTTGGCCTTCCTTACTCTGTCCTTCATTCTGTGAGTTAGAGTTTCCTTTTCCGTGCTTCTCCCACTTACTCTCCTGCTTGAATTTCTGCTCAATTTTGACTACATATCGATAAGAAACTCCCAATGAGGAGATGTATAGAAAATCCATCTTTGTTTGGATGTACCTATGTATACCACTGCGGCACTTCAAAACAAGGTTCCGCTCAGATTCTTTGATACCCAACTTTGAGCACAAGGTATGGAATATGTTGGTGTACTCTAGCACCGCCTGATCTCTTTTCTGATGCAGAGTTGTCCTTATCATGTATTGGTCATCATAGTTTCCGACAGGGTAGAACTCCTCCTTTAGGGCATCTACAAAGACTTCCCAAGTGGGTTTCCCAAATAGTGTAGATTCATCTGTGGTTACCTCTCCTAGTAACCTTCTCATCAAGCTCTGACATGGGGAAGGGATTTAAAGAGCGCGAAGGTGATCTTTTCATTGTCGAATTTTTTTTGGACAAAGTAATAACCTTCTAGCATATTCAACCATTTTTCTATAGCATTTGCATCTATTTGGCCTTCAAATAAGGGGATATCAAAATTGACTTGTACCTTGAAGGGTGTCGCACTTGCAAAATGGTTTCTTGTTGAAGATGCCTCAACTGCCGCCATCAGTAGTCTTCGAAGGATCTGGGAAAAGTTGTCCATTATCTCGTTCCTCTGTCGCATGGGGGCTTCCTCAAGCAACGTCTTGAAAGGATCTCATGCTTTGTCATCTCTATTGTCTTCTGCCATGGGAGTTTTCTTGGGCTAGCGAGAGCATTTGTCCTCAAGCGAAACTAGCTCGAGACCCAACTCTCTATACCCTAACCTCGTCGGGACCCAACTCTCTATACCCTAACCTCGTCGGGGACCTGCTCTGAGAAACGACAAGGAGCTTCCTACTCTGATATCACAAATCCAAATTATTTTGAGAACGACATGAAGGAATAAATATAACTGAGATATAGAAATGAAATACACAAAAATATAGAAGAGAACACAAAAATACAGTGAAACCCAACTTCTATTACCAAATAAGATAGAAAAACATTGTAGAACACAAATTGGAAAAATGGGGTAGCTTATCTCTAAAAAGAAAGAGATTTTGGCTATGCTTCATTCACAAGAAGCTTTACATCACACTCCATTGCATGCTTAAAGGGCCTCCTTCACCTCAATTATATATGAGAGAGTGAGAGGAGAAAAATTCCCATGATGCATGTGGGATAAATTGGACTAAGTTTATAAAATGCCATAGGCAAGTAAAATACTAGGACTTCCTGGGTGGTCACCCATCCCAATACTACTCTAGCCTGAGCGCGCTTAATTGCGGAGTTATAATGGGATTCAGTGCATTAACGCTATGTTGTAGGCATGTACATAAAACCATTACATGATGTCTGTAATTAACAAATGAATATGGAATTACATTCTATTCCCCATCAAAAGGGTGAATGTCATGGTTTATCAAAACCACAGGCTAAAAATGGTGATTCAGTGGAAAAGGTGGATGGCCACCGAGATCCATCTGGATTAGTCTTCCCGATGTTGTCCAAACATCAACTTTATCTTCCGTAGGTGTTTCATTTCCATAGAGGAAATGTCTCTCAGCTCTGTCTCTCAGCTTTGTCAATCTTCCCCACACACTATCTCTTAGATTTATTCTTTGTCAAATGATTTTCCCTCAGTCGATTCACCTCCTTCAATTATGAAGCTATTCATGCAGTGATAACGAAACCCTAATTTCCAATCGCTCTCTTGGTTTTCCTCTCTCATTCGACAACAATGTATGACCAAGTTTGTCCCACAACTGCATGTCAAATATCGTCGGGATCCATGGCCAACAAGATTGTGGTGGTCTAAACCTTCTTCAAGTCATATTTAACCCTAAATCACATGCCCTCTCCCTGCTAATACAATCTAGTCACCCTCATTGATCTCTCTCACTAGTTGCTCCATTTACCACGACCAACGAATGTATCTTGGCCTTGAATCATAGGCAGTAAGTGCCTCACCCTCAATCATGGACCAAACACAAATGTACATAATCTGTTCCATTCATTATTTATTGTACATAATCTGTTCCATTCATTCTTTATTGGTATAGCTGGGATTTGTGCCATTACATGCCCATTCTATCGACCTCTAATATCTCTTCTCATTGGTGACCTCATAACCTTGGACTTGACTTGCAACCTCACATTCTCTGAATAGGAAGATGCTACATGAGTATTGTTCCATGGCCCAACCGAGATAAAACACTATGACTTTGGGCTTGAGTGGCAATTGAATGGAGGTTACAATTTTTCATTTATGAATGTGATGCCCTTCATTTATACATAATCAATTTCCTTTTCTTAAACGAGTGCAATTACCACTTCAAACATTGCATATAGTAGAGTGGCATATGATTCAAATATAATCTCATGATTGCCATGGAAAAGTTTGTTTTAGAATCCAATTGTACTAATTTGTCAAAAGTTATGCGAGAGAATCATAGATGCATAATTCTTCATAAATGTGTGTATGCATGATGCATAAAGGTTGTGGCACATTGTGTTATTTCAAATATTTATTTATTGCACTTATACAATACAACACACACCTTTGTAATATTACTAGAAGCAATACGTTATGAATGTTTGTGCAGTGAAGTTGAAAGTTCATAACTAGAAGGTAGTTTGATTAGTTTGGCAACATTGTATTCATTCTTCCTATTTGAGCTTGATAGCTTAATCCTTTTTCATCTGTCATATGCAATTTGTCAGTAAGAAATGAAAGGACACGAAAATAAGAAGTTCAAAGGCAGAGGGAGTTGTCATAATTCTCGTCAAAAAACTGATCTTCATTGTACCCGTTGCAGAAAGAATCGGTCATATGAAGCAACTGGCTGCAATGTTCCATGGGAGAAGATAAAAGAAAGATAGAATAAAAAAGAATACATTGGCAAAACCTTAGAACCAACATAAGGTAAAGCACATGGTCACTATGTTGTTTCCCATTGCAATATAGGAGTAACTAAAGAATTGTTTAACACTTCATTTGCTTGACACAACCACAACCTCCCACATGACATTTTGAAGAGACTTCTTCGAAGACTTCAATGAAAATGTAGATGTTGTAGTGTACTTTGCAGATAGATCAAGTCTCAAGCCTTCAAGAATGGGCACCATCAGGCTTAAGTTGCTTGGATTCCTGGATTTTCTTCTGCACAATGTACTCTATCTTCCTGACCTACAAAGGAGCTTGTTGTCCCTTGTGCACATCCGATAGCAAGGTCACTATGCTCATATGTTCGGTGGCAAAGTCAAAATACGAAAGGATTATGATAACAAGCTTGTTAGGACCAGAATGGAAGATGGAAGATTGTTGAATCTAAAAGGGACAATTTCCCATACACAAATTGTTGCATACCTCTCTCATCATGATGCAGGTATAATGGCATGCTAGATTTGGCCATATTAATTATGACATTCTTTGTTTGTTGAGAAAGAATGTTGTTTTTGGTTTTCCTACTATTCTTAGGAAATTGAAGCAATGTGATGCTTGTATCCTTGGAAAACACAACAAACAACCCTTTCATGATTCTACTTCCAAAGCATGTAGAAAAATTGAACTAATTCATTATGATTTGTGTGGCTCTATGCATGTTCCTTCTGCAAATGGAATCAAATATATCATGACTTTTATTAATGATTATACCAGAATGTGTTGGGAGTACTTGCTGAAAGATAAATCACAAGCTTTTGAAACTTTTAAAAATTTTCATGTATGGATTCAAAATGAAGCTCAATCTTGTATTGGCTCTCTTCGAATTGATAATGGAAGAGAATATGCATCTAATGAATTTAAAAGCTACCTTTTCCAACACGGGATCAACCATCAAACCACAATTCCATACAATCCCCAACATAATGGTGTGGTTGAATGAATGAACACGACACTCCTAAATATGGTTCGTTCCATGATGTTTTTCAAGAATATTTATTGATGTTTTGGGATGATGTAGTTCTATGTGCAATTTATGTCAAAAATAGGTGTCCATTTCATGCTCTTAAAAACAAGACTCCATATGAAATATGGTATGGCCACATTCCTTCGGTGAGGCATCACAAAGTCTTTGGTTCCACCTGCTACACCTTGATTCCTAAGGAGCAACGAAGCAAGCTTGATGCAAGGAATCGAAAGTGCATCTTCTTGGGGTACTCAAATACCACCAAGGGGTATCGTCTTTATGATGAGAGAAACAAGAAATTCATCCTTTCCAGAGATGTAGTTTTTCTTGAATCCTCCAAGAAAGAAGAAATTGTTGAGAGGCAACTTGATCATCTGAATTGATTCACTCGTGTAAAGATATATCGTGAATTTGATGATGAGATTCCACATCTTGAAGGGGGGATCCCTATCTTGGGTAAATCTACAGAATCTCCTTTTGAAGCACCATATTCCACACATGAATAATTTCTCGCCACTTCGTCAGAACTTGAATTTCATTTGGATGATGTGATCGAGATGATTGAAAAGTTGAGGCTGGATGAGAACTCAACACCATCTCAATAAGCTGAGCAACCCGGACCATCTTAGAAAGGTCCACCAAAATGGATCACAAAAGCACTTGAGAGTGTTCATCCCGATGAGGTCAGAAAGACAAGAGCCAGAATGTCCTCAAAACAAGATGGAGGTAATGTAGATAATTCGAACTGAGGTGATGTAGATGACATGGATGTTTCATATGATTGTGAGTTGAGTTTATCTACTAACCTTGAACCAACTTCCTTTAAATAAACCACTTCTCATGATGAATGGAAAGAAGCCATGCATAAGGAATATGATGCCCTCATTAAGAATGGGACATGGAAGTTGGTGGACCTTCCATTTGGAACCAAACCAATCGGCTACAAGAGGATTTTCAAGAACAAGTACAAATCAAATGGCTCACGTGACAAACACAAAGCAAGGCTCGTGGAAAAATGATTTGCATAGAAAGGTGTTGATTATGATGAGACCTTTTTCCCCACAACAAAATGGGCTACCATATGTACTCTATTTTCCATGGAAACACATAATGGATGGAAAAACCTCATTTAAGATGCTTGATCCAATAGGGATGTCAAGTGAAGCATGCAAAAGAGGCATCGAACTCACTAGATCTACTTGCATGAAGCTCAAAACACTTAATCACTCAAGCTTCGAACTATTTTTTTCTCAAGCATATATCTTTCTACTCCAAACTATTAACAATATTTATTATCATGATAATTTTTCATTGTCACTCTAATCTGATATATTCAAGTAATCTACTATTTATCGATGAAGTCTACTCTTATGTAGATAAAATCTATTAAAATAAATTTCTAATTATTCAATATTGAAATTAAAATTATTGAAGATAGTTGTTTTGGAATCAAATCTACCTTCCCATATTTCTTTAGTCTCCCATATTTCTTTAGTCTAACTTAAACCAATGTTCTCCTTAAAATATTATTTCTTAGTCTTCTTTAAAGACTCTACAATGTCCTTTGTTCACAAAGAGAAAATATGATGATGATATTTGAATTATTAAGTATCCATTTTCTATGGTCGATGATGTTTGAACTCTTATGTATCCATCCTCTATGGTAGATTCGCTATTGTTTTAATAAAATGGTCTATGTTAGATTCGCTATTGTTTTAATAAAATGGTTTGAAACCAATTAAATTCTCTCCAAAAAAGACAACATGAAAAATCATTGCCCATTGTAACCATTTTTCATTTTAAAATGTTTCATTGAACTTTGTTTAAATTGATATTTAACATTGATAGCCCACCTTTGAAGTCTCCATGCTTCATGTGTTTCGGTATGCGTTTAAGTGGTCAATTTCAAGCTATATAGCCCATCATTATCACTTTGGTGCGTATGTTCTCATTGTCCCAATTGTCCCCCTGTGCCATCCCTGAAAACAAGGATGGCCCATTATTTAATTAATTGACATTCAAATATCAAATGGTAGTATCATTATGAAATGCATTTCTGTGATGAAGATCCCAATCAATGAATGACCTGATTTACAGGCCTACCATTACCATGGCCGACATGAGTTAGGAAGCACCAAAAATGTGTGCCTAAAGTAGCCATTATTGGCACATAGAAGCAGAATGGGCAACTAAAGTGTGGCTGGCCATTCTGCGAGATTTGCTCAATGTGTTGGGCTAACGTTGCATAGTCAACTGATAGGATAGGAACACATTGAAAGGAGAGTAATGCATTCATACAAACATTGACCCACTGAAACAATAAACAAGAATGAAAATCAATATAATAACATCCACGCAAAAGAATACAAATCCATAGATAAATATAGAATTGAACAGAGTTTGGTAATTTAGTTAGTTTGTAAAATGATTAGAAGTTGTAGTTTGTCTTTTTGTTTCGAGATATTTTTTAAATTTTGCATAAGATCGTCTTGTCAATCGAGTTAAAGTAATTTATCAGGCAAGAATGCCCATCATAATAATTCAACAATCAATGAAAACCTCAGCGAATGCTTCATGAGCGAAGAATTGGCCTAGGCTCTGCAACAACTCAAAGAAATTTCCTTCCTTCGAAGGGAACAAGTTAATATGGGCGCAGCAGCAGAGACATGGTACAGGAAAAGAAGAATCTATGTAGGAAATGCAGATTATGCGTGCCATTCAGGGCCACTCAGTTGTTCAAACGTCCGATCGTTGGGCATAGCCATATAAGTGTATATCTACAATGTGTATTGTACTTGAATTGGGTAAAACTTCCGACAATTGCTCTTGCAAAGACTATGATGTTTGCAGCATTTGATGCGGACATCCCAAAGAAAGACCGCCCCCACACCTAACGTGTTTAAGAAATGCCCGCGTACGTACAAATGGATGATGTATATACAATGTGTATTTACACATTTCAATGCAACCCACGAATGGCATTTGCCCCAGAGTACCGGGTCTAGCGTCGAGGGTGAAAAAGGAAGAAGTATATATATATATATATATATATATACATGGCATCGCCCTCGCTCCCGACAACCCTTGATTAGAATTTGAGACTACATAGTGTGATAGGGCAGCTTAGGCTAATTCGTTGAGTTGGCAGACAAAAGGTTAAAGAATACTGGGATAACCCATTAAAAAAATAATTGGCATAAAATAAAGCAGGATTCTGCAAGACCTGAAATCGGAACTGAATACCCACAATCAAATGCAGACAAACAAGTAACCATAAGCAACATACCCAACAAAGGGAAAGCCGAATAAGCCCAAATGAAAAGATGATTGATATGTTTCTTTTTACCAGCCAAATCTTGTATACAGAGAACCAGCTCTGGACTCCTAATATTTTCATATTCACTGTCAGCAATCCCCTCGTGCAGCTCTACATGTATTTTTTTATTGAAGGTCTGTGATATAGCTTGTGTTTTCGTTGACTTGTCTAAGTATATGACCTCCATAGTGGCCCATTGAATGAGTGAGGCCTACTTCGTTAGTGTTTTATGTGGGAGAATACCAACATTCATCCTTTTGTGTTTGAGGATGTCTGGGTCCCTCTAGTTTAATGCAATGTTAAACTCTAACATGGGCCCTGAGAGAACGCCTCCCCATTCAAACGAGCTTGTTACACCCAAATGGGGGTGAGCAAGAGGCTTTTTTGGGCCCTCGCTATCCAGGATTCCTTCTCCTTAGTCATCTTCAAACCCATCTCAGCAGCATAAATGCTTTTGTTTTGTGAAACTTCAGAAGCCCATTTTGATCCCTTTCTTCTCACTTTTGCGAGTTGGTATCTATTCTGTTCTTTTTGGAGACGTGTGTGATACACTTCAAAGCTTTAAGGTGGAGGGGAATGGCAGGGACTGGCAAGGCCGAGAAGCCCCTGGTGCTGCTAAAGCGTTCGAACCCACCCAGCTTCTTGGGAAAGCAGGGAAGCAAATGGTAAGTCTCCTTTGAATTCCCATCACTGTCTACTTCCTCTTCTCAGAAAAGGGCATTCGCACACATAATTTTAATACCCATGAAGCTGTTTTGGGTTTGAATTAACATTTATTAATTTAGGCCATGAAATGCCTTACACCCACTTGATACGGGTACTCACAGGAAAATGGAACTGCTGTCGTACTGCGGGAAGCCAATTAATTGTTTCCTGGCATTAGACTAGTCCCACTTCCGCTTTGCATATGCATATAAATATTGCTTGGCTTCTTTCGAGTTTTTGTTTCAGTGGAGTCAGCTCAGCTATCACTTGCCTTTCATTGAGTGTTGCCTGTGTTGAAAACCAGATTACATTCATCATTTCCCATTGAACCCATATAAGGATTAGGTTGATCACAGCCAAGGTTGCGTCCTTGCTTCGCATGATCTTCAGAACAAAAAGCAGGGGAAGCAAACACCTGGCAACGAAAGATGCCAATACAATAACAGCAGATGAGCATACTTGTTTTGCAGATTCCTTTCAAGCTACTTCAGTCCATACTCAGGAAACCATTTGGTATTCGGAAAAAAATATGTACAAAAGCATGGCCAAACAAGAGCCCTAACCTTCTTTTTCAGTTTTCTAGTACTCTGGATTTGCTAGTAGCCGGTAGTTCCTTCTTGGACTGGGGTGTTTCAACTTTCTGGTTGTTTGATATATGCAAAAACTTGGTTTCTTTTCAGTTCACACGGGTCTGTAGCATTCGTAGCAACGATATCATCTGTGCAAAGAAGAATCCATGTTAAATTTAAATCCACGTCTGATTGGAACCTTAGTTTCCTCTGGGCGAGTATAGTCTGTCATCGCATGGCAGTTGCTGAACTCAAAATCAGGGAGCCATAAAAAAGTCGCAACAACTTAAAAGTGCATGGTAGTTGGTCTGATCCCATCGTGCGATTCGATCTCAGAGCTTATGTTATCTTTCCAAAAACTTGCAATCACTTTATTCAGCTTATAATGAATTTTTCTTTTGATTTTAAACCGGGAAAGCTCAGAGCTCAAACATAAGTCCCTGCATTTTCACCCACTTTCATACCGTGGCTTGGGAGGTCCACACTGGCCGCGTACAAATTTGAAAATTTGAACAAGCTAGCTCTTTCCTTCATCAGACTCATCTACTCTATTTACTTGCTTAAGTTCTTAGAAACTTGCAGATGCAGTTGATTTTCTGCAAGACATACTGCCCTGTCTTTCCTTTGTAGATGTAGGTGGAAATTCCAGATAAAGGGAAATACTAGCACAACCACATTAAACGTGGTTGGTGTATGCAGATAGGAATCGAAGAGACAGGCGATCCAATAGAAATGTATGCTAACCTGCAGAAAGATGTAAAGAGTATACCTATGAAGTGCTGTGCAGCAATTCAAAGTGGTGTTGAACAAAAGCAATTCTGTGAAAAAATCTTACAGCAAGAAAGCACTGAGAAAATGATGAAACCCCTCGGAAAAACTAATTCAGATTACTGACCTGTCTCCGCAGTTGAAGTCCTTTGCAAAAGAAAAGGAAGAGACCGTGCTCCACTGAGTTCATTGGCAGGGGGAATATGAAAAGTAACTTGCACATTTTTTTCTCAATCTAGATGAACCGTCTATCAATCTTACGCATTCACTCTTCTTTTGGACGAGAATGAAATAGATCCTGCCCCTTGTTTTAATTTTTTAAACAAATTGTGGGATATCTTCCTAAGTGGAGATATAGACGCCTATCGGGGTAATTACAGCTGTAGCTCAGTACATACCTCCTGGGGGTATTGTACATGGCCTATAGTATTGTACATGGCCTATAAACTTTGCCATGATCTTACATTTGCTTTGTGAGACTTATGACAAGTAGACATGAAAGTCCATGCACTTCTGATGTTTACTCTTTAGGTTAATATTCCAGAATAAAGTGTAGTGGCAAATACCAGCTTGTTTGCTTTGTCCATAAGAATCGTATTTGGATTTTCAGAGCCATACTGGGGTCCCATTAAATTGGAGAATGTACTGTTCGGGTAACCTTTCTCATTATCAGCCCAATCGATAATATTAAGGTTGAACACTTTTGTCTGCTCACTTCCAAATCTAACTGGCAAACAACCAGAATAAAAGTGGGCTTTAAATTTCATGATTGAAAAGGTACTGAATGCTCAGTCACAGTTATAACCTAAGGGTCATGCTTTGGGTTTCCCTTTCTGAAGTCATTAAACTGCATGTGCTGGTTAAATGAGGTCCATTTTGCAGTGTCATTCAAAAGCACTTTAAGTATCACTTTGCTGATTTTCTAGTGTAGTTCATTCTCAATTGCCTTAAGGCCTCAGTTTGCTTTACTCATTTGGGCCTGGCATCATTTTGTATATCCAGATTCCAGAGTCCCACTGTGGTTCCCTCCATTGGAGAATCCAGTCATTTGGGTAACTTTTCCCATTAGCAGCCTGATTGATGATATTAAGGTTGGATACTTATGTCTGCTAACTTCCATATCTAATTAGCAGGAAACCAGAGTAAAAGTGGTCTTCAAATTTCATGATTGAAAACTGAAAGTTTGGTCACAGTTAAAACCTGAGGATCATGCTTTGGGTTTTCCTTTCTGAAGTCATTAAGCTGCAATGTTGGTTAAATGAGGGCCACTGTGAAGTGTGATACAAAAGCAGTTCACTTTGCTGATTTCCTAGTGTAGTTTACTCTCAATTATCTTAATGCCTCAGTTTAAACTTTTATTTTTTCTGCTGGAGTTACAATCCATTCATCACTAGGCAGTGCTTACAACAAGTTCCTGTTTGACCACATGTTCATGTCTGGCAGTTGTCTAAAGTCTGTAGCAAAGATTCTATTAAGAGATATGCAACTAGGTCATTTGTAAACAAAGATTCTTCAAAATAATGGTCTGATCTTTTTCCTTCTGGTATTCTTGTTCAACCCTTTTTCCGTTCATTTGGTGATTTTTCTTTAACAGGATGAGAGAATGCGCCAACAAAGCAATACATAAACTTGACCTAGATATAGAATAGCATATGACAAAATGCTTAATTAACTTAAGTATCCTGGAAATCCCTAACTATTTTCCTTTTCTGCTTGTTCTTTTCCGGGCTAATAATCTTACCAAAAGTTTTCAAACATTTTTCTATTTTCTTTCATATTCAAACTAGTACAGTGATTTATGTTATTTAAAAACTCGTCTGCAGGATCTTTTCAGATGTTCCAAGTGACATTCTTATAGATGTCGATGGTGGATGCCTAGCATTGCACAAGGTAAACTTCTCATGCTTTACCAGAACTCAAATGCACACAATTATTTTTGACTCTNGATTTATTCTTTGTCAAATGATTTTCCCTCAGTCGATTCACCTCCTTCAATTATGAAGCTATTCATGCAGTGATAACGAAACCCTAATTTCCAATCGCTCTCTTGGTTTTCCTCTCTCATTCGACAACAATGTATGACCAAGTTTGTCCCACAACTGCATGTCAAATATCGTCGGGATCCATGGCCAACAAGATTGTGGTGGTCTAAACCTTCTTCAAGTCATATTTAACCCTAAATCACATGCCCTCTCCCTGCTAATACAATCTAGTCACCCTCATTGATCTCTCTCACTAGTTGCTCCATTTACCACGACCAACGAATGTATCTTGGCCTTGAATCATAGGCAGTAAGTGCCTCACCCTCAATCATGGACCAAACACAAATGTACATAATCTGTTCCATTCATTATTTATTGTACATAATCTGTTCCATTCATTCTTTATTGGTATAGCTGGGATTTGTGCCATTACATGCCCATTCTATCGACCTCTAATATCTCTTCTCATTGGTGACCTCATAACCTTGGACTTGACTTGCAACCTCACATTCTCTGAATAGGAAGATGCTACATGAGTATTGTTCCATGGCCCAACCGAGATAAAACACTATGACTTTGGGCTTGAGTGGCAATTGAATGGAGGTTACAATTTTTCATTTATGAATGTGATGCCCTTCATTTATACATAATCAATTTCCTTTTCTTAAACGAGTGCAATTACCACTTCAAACATTGCATATAGTAGAGTGGCATATGATTCAAATATAATCTCATGATTGCCATGGAAAAGTTTGTTTTAGAATCCAATTGTACTAATTTGTCAAAAGTTATGCGAGAGAATCATAGATGCATAATTCTTCATAAATGTGTGTATGCATGATGCATAAAGGTTGTGGCACATTGTGTTATTTCAAATATTTATTTATTGCACTTATACAATACAACACACACCTTTGTAATATTACTAGAAGCAATACGTTATGAATGTTTGTGCAGTGAAGTTGAAAGTTCATAACTAGAAGGTAGTTTGATTAGTTTGGCAACATTGTATTCATTCTTCCTATTTGAGCTTGATAGCTTAATCCTTTTTCATCTGTCATATGCAATTTGTCAGTAAGAAATGAAAGGACACGAAAATAAGAAGTTCAAAGGCAGAGGGAGTTGTCATAATTCTCGTCAAAAAACTGATCTTCATTGTACCCGTTGCAGAAAGAATCGGTCATATGAAGCAACTGGCTGCAATGTTCCATGGGAGAAGATAAAAGAAAGATAGAATAAAAAAGAATACATTGGCAAAACCTTAGAACCAACATAAGGTAAAGCACATGGTCACTATGTTGTTTCCCATTGCAATATAGGAGTAACTAAAGAATTGTTTAACACTTCATTTGCTTGACACAACCACAACCTCCCACATGACATTTTGAAGAGACTTCTTCGAAGACTTCAATGAAAATGTAGATGTTGTAGTGTACTTTGCAGATAGATCAAGTCTCAAGCCTTCAAGAATGGGCACCATCAGGCTTAAGTTGCTTGGATTCCTGGATTTTCTTCTGCACAATGTACTCTATCTTCCTGACCTACAAAGGAGCTTGTTGTCCCTTGTGCACATCCGATAGCAAGGTCACTATGCTCATATGTTCGGTGGCAAAGTCAAAATACGAAAGGATTATGATAACAAGCTTGTTAGGACCAGAATGGAAGATGGAAGATTGTTGAATCTAAAAGGGACAATTTCCCATACACAAATTGTTGCATACCTCTCTCATCATGATGCAGGTATAATGGCATGCTAGATTTGGCCATATTAATTATGACATTCTTTGTTTGTTGAGAAAGAATGTTGTTTTTGGTTTTCCTACTATTCTTAGGAAATTGAAGCAATGTGATGCTTGTATCCTTGGAAAACACAACAAACAACCCTTTCATGATTCTACTTCCAAAGCATGTAGAAAAATTGAACTAATTCATTATGATTTGTGTGGCTCTATGCATGTTCCTTCTGCAAATGGAATCAAATATATCATGACTTTTATTAATGATTATACCAGAATGTGTTGGGAGTACTTGCTGAAAGATAAATCACAAGCTTTTGAAACTTTTAAAAATTTTCATGTATGGATTCAAAATGAAGCTCAATCTTGTATTGGCTCTCTTCGAATTGATAATGGAAGAGAATATGCATCTAATGAATTTAAAAGCTACCTTTTCCAACACGGGATCAACCATCAAACCACAATTCCATACAATCCCCAACATAATGGTGTGGTTGAATGAATGAACACGACACTCCTAAATATGGTTCGTTCCATGATGTTTTTCAAGAATATTTATTGATGTTTTGGGATGATGTAGTTCTATGTGCAATTTATGTCAAAAATAGGTGTCCATTTCATGCTCTTAAAAACAAGACTCCATATGAAATATGGTATGGCCACATTCCTTCGGTGAGGCATCACAAAGTCTTTGGTTCCACCTGCTACACCTTGATTCCTAAGGAGCAACGAAGCAAGCTTGATGCAAGGAATCGAAAGTGCATCTTCTTGGGGTACTCAAATACCACCAAGGGGTATCGTCTTTATGATGAGAGAAACAAGAAATTCATCCTTTCCAGAGATGTAGTTTTTCTTGAATCCTCCAAGAAAGAAGAAATTGTTGAGAGGCAACTTGATCATCTGAATTGATTCACTCGTGTAAAGATATATCGTGAATTTGATGATGAGATTCCACATCTTGAAGGGGGGATCCCTATCTTGGGTAAATCTACAGAATCTCCTTTTGAAGCACCATATTCCACACATGAATAATTTCTCGCCACTTCGTCAGAACTTGAATTTCATTTGGATGATGTGATCGAGATGATTGAAAAGTTGAGGCTGGATGAGAACTCAACACCATCTCAATAAGCTGAGCAACCCGGACCATCTTAGAAAGGTCCACCAAAATGGATCACAAAAGCACTTGAGAGTGTTCATCCCGATGAGGTCAGAAAGACAAGAGCCAGAATGTCCTCAAAACAAGATGGAGGTAATGTAGATAATTCGAACTGAGGTGATGTAGATGACATGGATGTTTCATATGATTGTGAGTTGAGTTTATCTACTAACCTTGAACCAACTTCCTTTAAATAAACCACTTCTCATGATGAATGGAAAGAAGCCATGCATAAGGAATATGATGCCCTCATTAAGAATGGGACATGGAAGTTGGTGGACCTTCCATTTGGAACCAAACCAATCGGCTACAAGAGGATTTTCAAGAACAAGTACAAATCAAATGGCTCACGTGACAAACACAAAGCAAGGCTCGTGGAAAAATGATTTGCATAGAAAGGTGTTGATTATGATGAGACCTTTTTCCCCACAACAAAATGGGCTACCATATGTACTCTATTTTCCATGGAAACACATAATGGATGGAAAAACCTCATTTAAGATGCTTGATCCAATAGGGATGTCAAGTGAAGCATGCAAAAGAGGCATCGAACTCACTAGATCTACTTGCATGAAGCTCAAAACACTTAATCACTCAAGCTTCGAACTATTTTTTTCTCAAGCATATATCTTTCTACTCCAAACTATTAACAATATTTATTATCATGATAATTTTTCATTGTCACTCTAATCTGATATATTCAAGTAATCTACTATTTATCGATGAAGTCTACTCTTATGTAGATAAAATCTATTAAAATAAATTTCTAATTATTCAATATTGAAATTAAAATTATTGAAGATAGTTGTTTTGGAATCAAATCTACCTTCCCATATTTCTTTAGTCTCCCATATTTCTTTAGTCTAACTTAAACCAATGTTCTCCTTAAAATATTATTTCTTAGTCTTCTTTAAAGACTCTACAATGTCCTTTGTTCACAAAGAGAAAATATGATGATGATATTTGAATTATTAAGTATCCATTTTCTATGGTCGATGATGTTTGAACTCTTATGTATCCATCCTCTATGGTAGATTCGCTATTGTTTTAATAAAATGGTCTATGTTAGATTCGCTATTGTTTTAATAAAATGGTTTGAAACCAATTAAATTCTCTCCAAAAAAGACAACATGAAAAATCATTGCCCATTGTAACCATTTTTCATTTTAAAATGTTTCATTGAACTTTGTTTAAATTGATATTTAACATTGATAGCCCACCTTTGAAGTCTCCATGCTTCATGTGTTTCGGTATGCGTTTAAGTGGTCAATTTCAAGCTATATAGCCCATCATTATCACTTTGGTGCGTATGTTCTCATTGTCCCAATTGTCCCCCTGTGCCATCCCTGAAAACAAGGATGGCCCATTATTTAATTAATTGACATTCAAATATCAAATGGTAGTATCATTATGAAATGCATTTCTGTGATGAAGATCCCAATCAATGAATGACCTGATTTACAGGCCTACCATTACCATGGCCGACATGAGTTAGGAAGCACCAAAAATGTGTGCCTAAAGTAGCCATTATTGGCACATAGAAGCAGAATGGGCAACTAAAGTGTGGCTGGCCATTCTGCGAGATTTGCTCAATGTGTTGGGCTAACGTTGCATAGTCAACTGATAGGATAGGAACACATTGAAAGGAGAGTAATGCATTCATACAAACATTGACCCACTGAAACAATAAACAAGAATGAAAATCAATATAATAACATCCACGCAAAAGAATACAAATCCATAGATAAATATAGAATTGAACAGAGTTTGGTAATTTAGTTAGTTTGTAAAATGATTAGAAGTTGTAGTTTGTCTTTTTGTTTCGAGATATTTTTTAAATTTTGCATAAGATCGTCTTGTCAATCGAGTTAAAGTAATTTATCAGGCAAGAATGCCCATCATAATAATTCAACAATCAATGAAAACCTCAGCGAATGCTTCATGAGCGAAGAATTGGCCTAGGCTCTGCAACAACTCAAAGAAATTTCCTTCCTTCGAAGGGAACAAGTTAATATGGGCGCAGCAGCAGAGACATGGTACAGGAAAAGAAGAATCTATGTAGGAAATGCAGATTATGCGTGCCATTCAGGGCCACTCAGTTGTTCAAACGTCCGATCGTTGGGCATAGCCATATAAGTGTATATCTACAATGTGTATTGTACTTGAATTGGGTAAAACTTCCGACAATTGCTCTTGCAAAGACTATGATGTTTGCAGCATTTGATGCGGACATCCCAAAGAAAGACCGCCCCCACACCTAACGTGTTTAAGAAATGCCCGCGTACGTACAAATGGATGATGTATATACAATGTGTATTTACACATTTCAATGCAACCCACGAATGGCATTTGCCCCAGAGTACCGGGTCTAGCGTCGAGGGTGAAAAAGGAAGAAGTATATATATATATATATATATATATACATGGCATCGCCCTCGCTCCCGACAACCCTTGATTAGAATTTGAGACTACATAGTGTGATAGGGCAGCTTAGGCTAATTCGTTGAGTTGGCAGACAAAAGGTTAAAGAATACTGGGATAACCCATTAAAAAAATAATTGGCATAAAATAAAGCAGGATTCTGCAAGACCTGAAATCGGAACTGAATACCCACAATCAAATGCAGACAAACAAGTAACCATAAGCAACATACCCAACAAAGGGAAAGCCGAATAAGCCCAAATGAAAAGATGATTGATATGTTTCTTTTTACCAGCCAAATCTTGTATACAGAGAACCAGCTCTGGACTCCTAATATTTTCATATTCACTGTCAGCAATCCCCTCGTGCAGCTCTACATGTATTTTTTTATTGAAGGTCTGTGATATAGCTTGTGTTTTCGTTGACTTGTCTAAGTATATGACCTCCATAGTGGCCCATTGAATGAGTGAGGCCTACTTCGTTAGTGTTTTATGTGGGAGAATACCAACATTCATCCTTTTGTGTTTGAGGATGTCTGGGTCCCTCTAGTTTAATGCAATGTTAAACTCTAACATGGGCCCTGAGAGAACGCCTCCCCATTCAAACGAGCTTGTTACACCCAAATGGGGGTGAGCACGAGGCTTTTTTGGGCCCTCGCTATCCAGGATTCCTTCTCCTTCGACATCTTTAAACCCATCTCAGCAGCATAAATGCTTTTGTTTTGTGAAACTTCAGAAGCCCATTTTGATCCCTTTCTTCTCACTTTTGCCAGTTGGTATCTATTCTGTTCTTTTTGGAGGCTTGTGTGATACACTTCAAAGCTTTAAGGTGGAGGGGAATGGCAGGGACTGGCAAGGCCGAGAAGCCCCTGGTGCTGCTCAAGCGTTCGAACCCACCCAGCTTCTTGGGAAAGCAGGGAAGCAAATGGTAAGTCTCCTTTGAATTCCCATCACTGTCTACTTCCTCTTCTCAGAAAAGCGCATTCGCACACACAATTTTAATACCCATTAAGCTATTTTGGGTTTGAATTAACATTTATTAATTTAGGCCATGAAATGCCTTACACCCACTTGATACGGGTACTCACAGGAAAATGGAACCGCTGTCGTACTGCGGGAAGCCAGTGAATTGATTCCTGGCATTAGACTAGTCCCACTTCCGCTTTGCATATGCATATAAATATTGCTTGGCTTCTTTCGAGTTTTTGTTTCAGTGAAGTCAGCTCAGCTATCACTTGCCTTTCATTGAGTGTTGCCTGTGTTGAAAACTAGATTACATTCATCATTTCCTATTGAACCCATATAAGGATTAGGTTGATCACAGCCAAGGTTGCGTCCTTGCTTCGCATGATCTTCAGAGCAAAAAGCAGGGGAAGCAAACACCTGGCAACGAAAGATGCCAATACAATAACAGCAGATGAGCATACTTGTTTTGCAGATTCCTTTCAAGCTACTTCAGTTCATACTCAGGAAACCATTTGGTATTAGGAAAAAAAATATGTACAAAAGCATACAGGTCATGGCCAAACAAGAGCCCTAACCTTCTTTTTCAGTTTTCTAGTACTCTGGATTTGCTAGTAGCCTGTAGTTCCTTCTTGGACTGGGGTGTTTCAACTTTCTGGTTGTTTGATATATACAAAAACGTGGTTTCTTTTCAGTTCACACGGGTCTGTAGCATTCTTAGCAACGATATCATCTGTTCAAAGAAGAAGCCATGTTAAATTTAAATCCACGTTTGATTGGAACCTTAGTTTCCTCTGGCCGAGTATAGTCTGTCATCGCATGGCATTTGTTGAACTCAAAATCAGGGAGCCATAAAAAAGTCGCAACAACTTAAAAGTGCATGCTAGTTGGTCTGTTCCCATCGTGCGATTCGATCTCAGAGCTTATGTTATCTTTCCAAAAACTTGCAATCACTTTATTCAGCTTATAATGAATTTTGCTTTTGATTTTAAACCGGGAAAGCTCAGAGCTCAAACATAAGTCCCTGCACTTTCACCCACTTTCTTACCGTGGTTTGGGAGGTCCACACTGGCCGCGTACAAATTTGAAAATTTGAACAAGCTAGCTCTTTCCTTCATCAGACTCATCTACTCTATTTACTTGCTTAAGTTCTTAGAAACTTGCAGATGCAGTTGATTTTCTGCAAGACATACTGCCCTGTCTTTCCTTTGTAGATGTAGGTGGAAATTCCAGATAAAGGGAAATACTAGCACAACCACATTAAACGTGGTTGGTGTATGCAGATAGGAATCGAAGAGACAGGCGATCCAATAGAAATGTATGCTAACCTGCAGAAAGATGTAAAGAGTATACCTATGAAGTGCTGTGCAGCAATTCAAAGTGGTGTTGACCAAAAGCAATTCTGTGAAAAAATCTTACAGCAAGAAAGCACTGAGAAAATGATGAAACCCCTCGGAAAAATTAATTCAGAACACTGACCCGTCTCCGCAGTTGAAAGTCCTTTGCAAAAGAAAAGGAAGAGACCGTGCTCCACTGAGTTCATTGGCTGACAGGGGGAATATGAAAAGTAACTTGCACTTTTTTTTCTCAATCTAGATGAACCGTCGATCAATCTTAAGCATTCGCTAGTCTTTTGGACGAGAATGAAATAGATCCTGCCCCTTGGTTTAATTTTTTAAACAAATTGTGGGACATCTTCCTGAGTGGAGATATAGACGCCTATCGGGGTAATTACAGCTATAGCTCAGTACATACCTCCTGGGGGTATTGTACATGGCCTATAAACTTTGCCATGATCTTACATTTGCTTTGTGAGACTTATAGCAAGTAGACATGAAAGTCCATGCACTTCTGATGTTTACTCTTTAGGTTAATATTCCAGAATAAAGTGTAGTGGCAAATACCAGCTTGTTTGCTTTGTCCATAAGAATCGTATTTGGATTTTCAGAGCCATACTGGGGTCCCATTAAATTGGAGAATGTACTGTTCGGGTAACCTTTCTCATTATCAGCCCAATCAATAATATTAAGGTTGAACACTTTTGTCTGCTCACTTCCAAATCTAACTTGCAAACAACCAGAATAAAAGTGGGCTTTAAATTTCATGATTGAAAAGGTACTGAATGCTCAGTCAC
>JZKD02S0526877.1:10912-29319 GCA_000966675.3 Picea glauca | reverse complement strand
TGCTCACCCCCATTTGGGTGTAACAAGCTCGTTTGAATGGGGAGGCGTTCTCTCAGGGCCCATGTTAGAGTTTAACATTGCATTAAACTAGAGGGACCCAGACATCCTCAAACACAAAAGGATGAATGTTGGTATTCTCCCACATAAAACACTAACGAAGTAGGCCTCACTCATTCAATGGGCCACTATGGAGGTCATATACTTAGACAAGTCAACGAAAACACAAGCTATATCACAGACCTTCAATAAAAAAATACATGTAGAGCTGCACGAGGGGATTGCTGACAGTGAATATGAAAATATTAGGAGTCCAGAGCTGGTTCTCTGTATACAAGATTTGGCTGGTAAAAAGAAACATATCAATCATCTTTTCATTTGGGCTTATTCGGCTTTCCCTTTGTTGGGTATGTTGCTTATGGTTACTTGTTTGTCTGCATTTGATTGTGGGTATTCAGTTCCGATTTCAGGTCTTGCAGAATCCTGCTTTATTTTATGCCAATTATTTTTTTAATGGGTTATCCCAGTATTCTTTAACCTTTTGTCTGCCAACTCAACGAATTAGCCTAAGCTGCCCTATCACACTATGTAGTCTCAAATTCTAATCAAGGGTTGTCGGGAGCGAGGGCGATGCCATGTATATATATATATATATATATATATACTTCTTCCTTTTTCACCCTCGACGCTAGACCCGGTACTCTGGGGCAAATGCCATTCGTGGGTTGCATTGAAATGTGTAAATACACATTGTATATACATCATCCATTTGTACGTACGCGGGCATTTCTTAAACACGTTAGGTGTGGGGGCGGTCTTTCTTTGGGATGTCCGCATCAAATGCTGCAAACATCATAGTCTTTGCAAGAGCAATTGTCGGAAGTTTTACCCAATTCAAGTACAATACACATTGTAGATATACACTTATATGGCTATGCCCAACGATCGGACGTTTGAACAACTGAGTGGCCCTGAATGGCACGCATAATCTGCATTTCCTACATAGATTCTTCTTTTCCTGTACCATGTCTCTGCTGCTGCGCCCATATTAACTTGTTCCCTTCGAAGGAAGGAAATTTCTTTGAGTTGTTGCAGAGCCTAGGCCAATTCTTCGCTCATGAAGCATTCGCTGAGGTTTTCATTGATTGTTGAATTATTATGATGGGCATTCTTGCCTGATAAATTACTTTAACTCGATTGACAAGACGATCTTATGCAAAATTTAAAAAATATCTCGAAACAAAAAGACAAACTACAACTTCTAATCATTTTACAAACTAACTAAATTACCAAACTCTGTTCAATTCTATATTTATCTATGGATTTGTATTCTTTTGCGTGGATGTTATTATATTGATTTTCATTCTTGTTTATTGTTTCAGTGGGTCAATGTTTGTATGAATGCATTACTCTCCTTTCAATGTGTTCCTATCCTATCAGTTGACTATGCAACGTTAGCCCAACACATTGAGCAAATCTCGCAGAATGGCCAGCCACACTTTAGTTGCCCATTCTGCTTCTATGTGCCAATAATGGCTACTTTAGGCACACATTTTTGGTGCTTCCTAACTCATGTCGGCCATGGTAATGGTAGGCCTGTAAATCAGGTCATTCATTGATTGGGATCTTCATCACAGAAATGCATTTCATAATGATACTACCATTTGATATTTGAATGTCAATTAATTAAATAATGGGCCATCCTTGTTTTCAGGGATGGCACAGGGGGACAATTGGGACAATGAGAACATACGCACCAAAGTGATAATGATGGGCTATATAGCTTGAAATTGACCACTTAAACGCATACCGAAACACATGAAGCATGGAGACTTCAAAGGTGGGCTATCAATGTTAAATATCAATTTAAACAAAGTTCAATGAAACATTTTAAAATGAAAAATGGTTACAATGGGCAATGATTTTTCATGTTGTCTTTTTTGGAGAGAATTTAATTGGTTTCAAACCATTTTATTAAAACAATAGCGAATCTAACATAGACCATTTTATTAAAACAATAGCGAATCTACCATAGAGGATGGATACATAAGAGTTCAAACATCATCGACCATAGAAAATGGATACTTAATAATTCAAATATCATCATCATATTTTCTCTTTGTGAACAAAGGACATTGTAGAGTCTTTAAAGAAGACTAAGAAATAATATTTTAAGGAGAACATTGGTTTAAGTTAGACTAAAGAAATATGGGAGACTAAAGAAATATGGGAAGGTAGATTTGATTCCAAAACAACTATCTTCAATAATTTTAATTTCAATATTGAATAATTAGAAATTTATTTTAATAGATTTTATCTACATAAGAGTAGACTTCATCGATAAATAGTAGATTACTTGAATATATCAGATTAGAGTGACAATGAAAAATTATCATGATAATAAATATTGTTAATAGTTTGGAGTAGAAAGATATATGCTTGAGAAAAAAATAGTTCGAAGCTTGAGTGATTAAGTGTTTTGAGCTTCATGCAAGTAGATCTAGTGAGTTCGATGCCTCTTTTGCATGCTTCACTTGACATCCCTATTGGATCAAGCATCTTAAATGAGGTTTTTCCATCCATTATGTGTTTCCATGGAAAATAGAGTACATATGGTAGCCCATTTTGTTGTGGGGAAAAAGGTCTCATCATAATCAACACCTTTCTATGCAAATCATTTTTCCACGAGCCTTGCTTTGTGTTTGTCACGTGAGCCATTTGATTTGTACTTGTTCTTGAAAATCCTCTTGTAGCCGATTGGTTTGGTTCCAAATGGAAGGTCCACCAACTTCCATGTCCCATTCTTAATGAGGGCATCATATTCCTTATGCATGGCTTCTTTCCATTCATCATGAGAAGTGGTTTATTTAAAGGAAGTTGGTTCAAGGTTAGTAGATAAACTCAACTCACAATCATATGAAACATCCATGTCATCTACATCACCTCAGTTCGAATTATCTACATTACCTCCATCTTGTTTTGAGGACATTCTGGCTCTTGTCTTTCTGACCTCATCGGGATGAACACTCTCAAGTGCTTTTGTGATCCATTTTGGTGGACCTTTCTAAGATGGTCCGGGTTGCTCAGCTTATTGAGATGGTGTTGAGTTCTCATCCAGCCTCAACTTTTCAATCATCTCGATCACATCATCCAAATGAAATTCAAGTTCTGACGAAGTGGCGAGAAATTATTCATGTGTGGAATATGGTGCTTCAAAAGGAGATTCTGTAGATTTACCCAAGATAGGGATCCCCCCTTCAAGATGTGGAATCTCATCATCAAATTCACGATATATCTTTACACGAGTGAATCAATTCAGATGATCAAGTTGCCTCTCAACAATTTCTTCTTTCTTGGAGGATTCAAGAAAAACTACATCTCTGGAAAGGATGAATTTCTTGTTTCTCTCATCATAAAGACGATACCCCTTGGTGGTATTTGAGTACCCCAAGAAGATGCACTTTCGATTCCTTGCATCAAGCTTGCTTCGTTGCTCCTTAGGAATCAAGGTGTAGCAGGTGGAACCAAAGACTTTGTGATGCCTCACCGAAGGAATGTGGCCATACCATATTTCATATGGAGTCTTGTTTTTAAGAGCATGAAATGGACACCTATTTTTGACATAAATTGCACATAGAACTACATCATCCCAAAACATCAATAAATATTCTTGAAAAACATCATGGAACGAACCATATTTAGGAGTGTCGTGTTCATTCATTCAACCACACCATTATGTTGGGGATTGTATGGAATTGTGGTTTGATGGTTGATCCCGTGTTGGAAAAGGTAGCTTTTAAATTCATTAGATGCATATTCTCTTCCATTATCAATTCGAAGAGAGCCAATACAAGATTGAGCTTCATTTTGAATCCATACATGAAAATTTTTAAAAGTTTCAAAAGCTTGTGATTTATCTTTCAGCAAGTACTCCCAACACATTCTGGTATAATCATTAATAAAAGTCATGATATATTTGATTCCATTTGCAGAAGGAACATGCATAGAGCCACACAAATCATAATGAATTAGTTCAATTTTTCTACATGCTTTGGAAGTAGAATCATGAAAGGGTTGTTTGTTGTGTTTTCCAAGGATACAAGCATCACATTGCTTCAATTTCCTAAGAATAGTAGGAAAACCAAAAACAACATTCTTTCTCAACAAACAAAGAATGTCATAATTAATATGGCCAAATCTAGCATGCCATTATACCTGCATCATGATGAGAGAGGTATGCAACAATTTGTGTATGGGAAATTGTCCCTTTTAGATTCAACAATCTTCCATCTTCCATTCTGGTCCTAACAAGCTTGTTATCATAATCCTTTCGTATTTTGACTTTGCCACCGAACATATGAGCATAGTGACCTTGCTATCGGATGTGCACAAGGGACAACAAGCTCCTTTGTAGGTCAGGAAGATAGAGTACATTGTGCAGAAGAAAATCCAGGAATCCAAGCAACTTAAGCCTGATGGTGCCCATTCTTGAAGGCTTGAGACTTGATCTATCTGCAAAGTACACTACAACATCTACATTTTCATTGAAGTCTTCGAAGAAGTCTCTTCAAAATGTCATGTGGGAGGTTGTGGTTGTGTCAAGCAAATGAAGTGTTAAACAATTCTTTAGTTACTCCTATATTGCAATGGGAAACAACATAGTGACCATGTGCTTTACCTTATGTTGGTTCTAAGGTTTTGCCAATGTATTCTTTTTTATTCTATCTTTCTTTTATCTTCTCCCATGGAACATTGCAGCCAGTTGCTTCATATGACCGATTCTTTCTGCAACGGGTACAATGAAGATCAGTTTTTTGACGAGAATTATGACAACTCCCTCTGCCTTTGAACTTCTTATTTTCGTGTCCTTTCATTTCTTACTGACAAATTGCATATGACAGATGAAAAAGGATTAAGCTATCAAGCTCAAATAGGAAGAATGAATACAATGTTGCCAAACTAATCAAACTACCTTCTAGTTATGAACTTTCAACTTCACTGCACAAACATTCATAACGTATTGCTTCTAGTAATATTACAAAGGTGTGTGTTGTATTGTATAAGTGCAATAAATAAATATTTGAAATAACACAATGTGCCACAACCTTTATGCATCATGCATACACACATTTATGAAGAATTATGCATCTATGATTCTCTCGCATAACTTTTGACAAATTAGTACAATTGGATTCTAAAACAAACTTTTCCATGGCAATCATGAGATTATATTTGAATCATATGCCACTCTACTATATGCAATGTTTGAAGTGGTAATTGCACTCGTTTAAGAAAAGGAAATTGATTATGTATAAATGAAGGGCATCACATTCATAAATGAAAAATTGTAACCTCCATTCAATTGCCACTCAAGCCCAAAGTCATAGTGTTTTATCTCGGTTGGGCCATGGAACAATACTCATGTAGCATCTTCCTATTCAGAGAATGTGAGGTTGCAAGTCAAGTCCAAGGTTATGAGGTCACCAATGAGAAGAGATATTAGAGGTCGATAGAATGGGCATGTAATGGCACAAATCCCAGCTATACCAATAAAGAATGAATGGAACAGATTATGTACAATAAATAATGAATGGAACAGATTATGTACATTTGTGTTTGGTCCATGATTGAGGGTGAGGCACTTACTGCCTATGATTCAAGGCCAAGATACATTCGTTGGTCGTGGTAAATGGAGCAACTAGTGAGAGAGATCAATGAGGGTGACTAGATTGTATTAGCAGGGAGAGGGCATGTGATTTAGGGTTAAATATGACTTGAAGAAGGTTTAGACCACCACAATCTTGTTGGCCATGGATCCCGACGATATTTGACATGCAGTTGTGGGACAAACTTGGTCATACATTGTTGTCGAATGAGAGAGGAAAACCAAGAGAGCGATTGGAAATTAGGGTTTCGTTATCACTGCATGAATAGCTTCATAATTGAAGGAGGTGAATCGACTGAGGGAAAATCATTTGACAAAGAATAAATCAAAGAGATAGTGTGTGGGGAAGACTGACGAAGCTGAGAGACGTTTCCTCTATGGAAATGAAACACCTAGGGAAGATAAAGTTGATGTTTGGACAACATCATGAAGACCGATCCAGATGGATCTTGGTGGCCATCCACCTTTTACACTGAATCACCATTTTTAGCCTGTGGTTTTGATAAACCATGAAATTCACCCTTTTGATGGGGAATAGAATGTAATTCCATATTCATTTGTTAATTATAGACATCATGTAATGGTCTTATGTACATGCCTACAACACAGTGTTAATGCACTGAATCCCATTATAACTCCGCAATTAAGTGTGCTCGGGCTAGAGTAGTACTGGGATGGGTGACCGCTCGGGAAGTCATAGTATTTTACATGCCTATGGCATTTTATAAACTTAGTCCAATTTATCCCACATGCATCATGGGAATTTTTCTCCTCTCACTCTCTCATATATAATTGAGGTGAAGGAGGCCCTTTAAGCATGCAATGGAGTGTGATGTAAAGCTTCTTGTGAATGAAGCGTAGCCAACATCTCTTTCTTTTTAGAGATAAGCTACCCCATTTTTCCAGTTTGTAGTCTAGAATGTTTTTCTATCTTATTCGGTAATAGAAGTTGGGTTTCACTATATTTTTGTGTTTTCTTCTATATTTTTGTGTATTTCATTGTTATATCTCAGTTATATTTATTCCTTCATGTCGTTCTCAAAATAATTTCGATCTGTGATATCAGAGAAGGAAGCTCCTTGTTGTTTCTTAGAGAAGGTCCCCGACGAGGTTAGGATATAGAGAGTTGGGTCCCGACGAGGTTAGGGTATAGAGAGTTGGGTCTCGAGCTAGTTTCGCTTGAGGACAAATGCTCTCGCTAGCCCAAGAAAACTCCCATGGCAGAAGAAAATAGAGATGGCAAAGCAGGAGATCCTTTCAAGACATTGCTTGAGGAAGCTCTCGTGCGACAGAGGAACGAGATAATGGACAACTTTTCTCAGATCCTTCAAAGAGTAATGATGGCGACAGTTGAGGCATCTTTGACAAGAATCCATTTCGCAAGTGCGACACCCGTCAAGGTACAAGTCAATTTTGATATCCCCTTATTTGAAGGCCAAATAGATGCAAATGCTATAGAAAAATGGTTGAATATACTAGAAGGTTATTACTTTGTCCAAAACAAATTCGACGGTGAAAAGATCACCTTCGCGCTCTTTAAATCCCTTCCCCATGTCAGAGCTTGATGGGAAGGTTACTGGGAGAGGTAACCACAGATGAATCTACACTATTTGGGAAACCCACTTGGGAAGCCTTTGTAAATTCCCTAAAGGAGGAGTTCTACCCTGTTGGAAACTATGATGACCAATACATGAGATGGACAACTCTGCGTCAGAAAATAGTTCAGGTGATGCTAGAGTACACCAACATATTCCATACCTTGCGCTCAAAGTTGGGGATCAAAGACTCTGAGCGGCACCTTGTTTTGAAGTGTCGCAGTGGTATACATAGGTACATCCAAACAAAGATGGATTTTCTAGACATCTCCTCATTGGGAGTTTCTTATCGATATGCAGTCAAAATTGAGCATAAATTCAAGCAGGAGAGTAAGTGGGAGAAACATGGAAAAGGAAACTCTAACTCATAGAATGAAGGACAGAGTAAGGAAGGCCAACCTCAAGAGAGACAGCTCCAGATGCATGCAAATAAGGGTAATGGGAAGTCCAAGAAAGACACTAGAAAGTGTTGTGAGTTCCACAACATCCCTTGGCATAACACTGATGAATGTTGCTCAATACAGTCATTGGTGGCTGAGCTCAAAGATAAATATCCAAACCATGACTTGGACCCTGATTTAGAAAATGATAAAAGGAGAAAGATCATTGATGCAGAACCCAATGTTATTGTCGCAACTACAACAATCCAACCAGAAGAGGATCATGAAGAGGGGGAGCGACTCTTCCATTCACAAATGTGGGTGAAGGGGACCCCACTACATTTTATTGTTGATAGTGGAAGCCAAAATAACATCATCTCAGCAAAGGTTGTCAAGCAATTGGATTTTCCAACAACACCACACTCGCATCTATACAACATCGGGTGGCTTCGCCAGGGTCAAGATCTTCATGTCAACCAACAATGTCACATGTATTATGACATCAATCCCTTCAAGGATGAGGTATTATGTGATGTTGCCCCACTATAAGTCTTTGATGTTCTATTATGCCAACCATGCATGTGGAGGCGTCATGTTATTTATGAGTCTCGACCCCGTAGCGTCATTGTTACTTTTGGGGGTCAACTATACAGGATACCAGAGGTAGTTTCAACTATTGTCCTACCAAAACAATGCCACAAAGTAATCTCTCATACTGCAAAGTTTACCTCTTCACAATCTGATCAGAAGGTGAATAGAAGGACACTGCAACCACTGCAGCCTTAGCCCAAGACCATTCTATCTAACAGAAGCAGATCGACAAGATTGTAGAATAGTACCAAGATGTTCTTGTTGCACCTACGAGGGAGCCTCCACACTGCCTAGTCAAGCAAGGTTTTAATAGAACCCTTCATACTCTTCATGTTGCATCTTCACCGACAGAGTCCTCCCACATTTAGGTAGATCATGCAGCTAGATTGGTTGAATGGATTCAACCCCTCCAACAATAGGTTCATGACAACCTTCAACAAGCTAAGCAGGACAACTTCTTCAACAAGACAAGCAGTGCACCAAGCTTCACATTTAGTAGAAGTATCCCTGTCTCCCTAGGGAACTTGACGCAATGAGGACCATTTCTTCCCAAGGGGGGAGGAATAATCTAGATGGATCTCGGTGGCCATCCACCTTTTCCACTGAATCACCATTTTTAGCCCATGGTTTTGATAAACCATGACATTCACCCTTTTGATGGGGAATATATTGTAATGTCATCTTCATTTGTTAATTATAGACATCGTGTAATGGTCTTATGTACATGCCTACAACATAGCATTAATGCACTGAATACCATTAGAACTCCACAATTAAGCGTGCTTGGGCTAGAGTAGTACTGGGATGGGTGACTGCCCGGGAAGTCCTAGTATTTTACATGCCTATGGCATTTTATAAACTTAGTCCAATTTATCCCACATGCATCATGGGAATTGTTCTCCTCTCACTCTCTCATATATAATTGAGGTGAAGGAGGCCCTTTAAGCATGCAATGGAGTGTGATGTAAAGCTTCTTGTGAATGAAGTGTAGCCAACATCTCTTTCTTTTTAGAGATAAGCTACCCCATTTTTCCAATTTGTGTTCTACAGTGTTAGAAGTTGGGTTTCACTGTATTTTTGTGTTCTCTTCTATATTTTTGTGTATTTCATTGTTATATCTTAGTTATATTTCTTCCTTCATGTCGTTCTCAAAATAATCTGGATCAAAGACATTCTCCTAGATTAATAATATAATAATATAATTATTAATTATTAAATAATGTATATAATAAGTAATAATAAATAGTTATTTATTATCCAAGGGACACATCCTTTCATGGATGGTCACCATATGTTCTCTATATATGGAACACTCATCATTGTAATAAAACAGCTATCATATATCATCTTATATAGAAAAATCAACATGGTATCAGAGTAGAACTGGGTTTGAATCCCTCATGGGAGGGCCCAGGAAAATGAGAGGTTTACTGTTGTGTTTGCAATAATGTGTTGTTTGTCCATCCATTTGATGAAGATGTATGGATTCATGCGTGATACCTTCGAGACAATCATGTTTGATTTTTTAGAATTGTAAAGGGCGAATTTGAGTGTGATTGAAGATGGGATGATGGTTGTGTACCTAGTCTAGGTAGGTGAGAGTGAAGCCATGGTAGTGAAAGCATTGGAAATTTGTGATGGTTAATTGCATTTTGGAGGACAGATTCGCGAGAGATCAGGTTCTGTATGATGTATCATTGCAGATCGAGGACGTGAATTTCCTTTGCGCTTGTTTACTGCTGAGAAATGAGGTTATTCGTTCCATCACATACTCTAAATTATCCCTCTATGATAAGGGTTTAACATGTTTGAGGCAAGAGAAGAAAATATTTTTTCTCCAGACACAAAAACATACAAATCCTCATAGTGATCTTTAAGAAATGAAGTGGTGGCTCTCTCATTTCCTATCCATAGATTCATGGCTTCGGGTTTCGAACCAAGGGCCTCGGTGGCCCAAGGAATATCCATCTCAACATCCTCTGCGAACAAAGAAGTATTCCGACTTGAAACAACTATTTTTCTCCCGTGCATAGGCCACAGTGCCCCGCTCCTAGAGTTTTGAACCCGTGATGTACTATAGAGCAACAGGGAATGACATGCATTCGATGTGGGTAGAAACAAAGCAAGAATCACTATGCATGGTGGGTTTTGCAACAGAATCCGCTCGACCATTTTGGGTGAAGTGGAGAATCACGATCTAGTTTTGTAGGAGGGAGGTGATATAGGCGTTGGTCCATCTTATGAGAGCGAGCCAGTGTTGGATCTCAATGGTGATGATGTAGGGCTTGTTGGGCATTACATAATATTTGAGAAATTGGAGAGAGGAAGGTGGAATGTGAAGACATTCCACATCGAGGCACGGTCCTAGGGAGATCTCTCAAACATCTTTCCATAGATTTGTGAACCCTTCTTCTTCTTTTGTGTTTGTATTCTCGACATTTGCGGAACTACCCATGTCATCTTCTTTTCTGGAATATAGTCCAAGTTGGGATTGGGGCCACCACTTAGAATGGAAGGAAAATCATTGTTGTAGTAATGGAAGACAAGCTCCAAGGACTAAATGAAGATGAGTTTTGGCTGCTAAACATGGTATTCTCTGGAAGTTGTCCTCGTAGATATTTGTGCCTTTGGACACATCGATTAATGGATTGTCGTTGAAGAAGGCATATGTGAGGTCAACACTAGATTATGAATTCTTGGAAGTAGATGTGAGTATACACTTCTCGTACAATTGAGGGAAAGTCAATGGTGACTTCCAAGTGGATCTACAAGATCAAACACACAGTTGACAAGAGCATCAAGAAGCACAAACAAAGATTTGTTGCTAGAGGATTCTTTGAGGTGGAGGGAATAAACTATGAAGAGATATTTTCTCTTTTTTATCTATACACTTCTATCCGGATGATTATTTCCCTTGCAAGATCCATGGGTTGGAGACTGCATCAGATGGATGTGAAGACAACCTTTCTCAATGGAGAGATTGAGGAACAAGTATACATCAAGCAACTAGATGGTTTCATGATACATGGGAAGGAGTCTCATGTGTATAGGTTGAAGAAGGCCTTGTATGAACTTAAGTAGGAACCTCGAGCTTGGTATGTGAGGATTGATGGACACCTGATGAGTGTGAACTTCAGAAAAAGTATTGTTGATCCCAACATATACTACAAGACTGTTAATGGAGAGTCCCTGATTTTTGGTCCACTACATTGATGATTTATTCCTCATCGGTACATAGAGCCTTATTGTTGAATACAAATATTTGTTGGCCTTTGATTTTGAGATAAAGGACCTTGGTATGATGCACTACTTCTTAGTACTAAAGGTGTTGCATAGAACTGATGAGATCTTTTTGAGTCGGGGGAAGTACACAGTTGAGATATTAAAGAAGTTTGGGATGTTGAATTGTAAGCCCATGGCTACACCAATGGTGATGAATCCGAAGAAACTAAGTGGCTACACCAATGGTGATGAATATGAAGAAACTAAGTGTGTCCTCTTTTGATTTCGACGATATTGATAGACCCTGTACATAAAATTGATTAGATCATTGATGTATTTGTTTAAAACCAGAACAGATATTTGATATGCAATGAGTGCATTTAGCCAGTTTATGAGTTAGCCAAGATAGACACACTGGATTGTTATGAAGCATGTGTTGAGATACATGTGAGGCACAGTTGGACATAATTTGAGATATACTTCCAGTATTGACATGAGATTGCAGGGATATATTGACTCTGATTGGGTAGGAAGCGCAGTGGACAGGAAGGGCACCTCCGGGTGTTTCTTCACTTTGATATATGCCATGGTTTTCTGGTGTAGTAGGAAATAGACTCTTGTGGCTTTGAGCACCACAGAAGTAGAGTAAATTGCATCAAGTGTAACAGTCCCAATACATGAGTCAAGCCATGAGATTTTGAGGAAGCAAACATGGCAACAATTCTAGTGTATGTAGAGGCACTCCAAGAAAGGGAGGTGGTACTACATCCAGAAGGATCATAGATTGAGTTACCTCCAGAGAAGGAGGAAGAGCTACCTTCAGTGTCAGAGGGAGAAAATAAAAAGTAGGAGTCACCTCCATATCTAGAGGGAGCAATTATTGAGCCACTCTTAGTTCCAGATAGAGAAGCTACAGAGGAAGTAATTTCAAAAAGAGAGTGGAGGAGCCAGTTCCACAGAGAGTATCCCCAGAGGAGGGAATTTGCTGACAAAGTAGAGAAGCTACTCTCAGTCTCAGTGTTTAGTAGTTACAAAGTCCCAGAGGGAGAAGTTGCAGAATCCCAAAGGGAGTAGCTACATAGAGAGTGGAGGACCTACTCTCAAGCAAAGAGCTAGATAGTTCCTTGCAGTAAGCACCCTGAGCAAGCACATGATTTGAGTAGACTAAGTTGTAGCAGAGAATGTACCAGTGTGGTACAGTTGGATTTCTCAGGAGATGAAAAGAGGTTGTAGAGATATACAGTTCTGACCAGGCAGAGAGTGCAGTTGAAACATAGTTCTATATCATTCAGTACTGCAAAGGAAAAATATATCGCAACCACTGGCGCGAGTCATGGAATCAGTGAGGATTTAGAGGCTTCTTGCAAGATTTCATTCGAGACATGGTGTAGAGGAAGGAAATACTGGTGCAGTACCTTCCTACAGATGAGTATGTTGTTGATTTTCTTACCAAACCCCTTACCAGGATGAAGTTCGAGTACTTCCATGACAAACTTGGTGTGGTAGAGAATGCCTCCCTCACTTAGAGGGAGTGTTGATGTTTGCAGCTTCATGAGACATTCTCCATATTGTACTCCTATGTGATTGAGTTGAGTTGATCTATGAGGACACTATCTGAGAAGGGATAAGTGGGTTTGTTCTTATAGCCCAATGTCCCTTGTGGAGACCACATGAGGACACGTCCCTTGTGGAGACCACATGAGGACACGTCAAGGGAGTTGACCTCGATGTCACACACTATAGGGAATTAACCCTAGTGTTTATGGAGGGAGTGACCTCTATAAGTCCACATGGGAGTTCCATGCGTGACATACATTCTCCAAATCATACTTCTCTGTGATTGCATTGAATTGATCTATGATGACACTTATCCAAGAAGGGATAAGTGGGTTTGGGCTTATAGCCCAAACATCCCTTGTGGAGAGCACATGCCAACATCTCAAGAGAGTTGACCTTAATGTCACACACTATGGGGAGTTGACCCTAGTGTTTATAGAGGAAGTAGACTCTAGAAGTCCACATGGGAGTGCCATGTGTGACAAACCCTTTGCTACTATAGTGGTTGTGTACCACTGGACACTAGTTGTGTACTACTATGGATCAACACATTTGTGTTCTATTGGATGGAAATTGTAGTAGTTGTATGCTACTAGCTTATTGTCATGGAGACTACCAGATCACTTGGAGCAGTTGTGTGCTACTTGATCACAGAGACTGTGATGGATGGTTCGAGCTACCGATGACATGGTAGTAGATGTGTGCTACTAGATGATTACATAGTAGTCAGTGGACTACTAGATGAAGACATCATGGAAAGATACCTCCCTAGCTAAGAGAGAGTGTTGATGTTTCAGCATCGGGTGAACCTTCTCCTAGATTGGGCTACAGACCAAGGGAGATAGGATACATTTATCATAAAGGTGAAATTGTGGTAAATGGGACCAAGCGTAGTCCTTCCTTGATCATGGCAAGAAATAATATGGACTCAAGGTGCTTGAGGTACTTTCCATGTGTAAGATAGCATCTGGCTAACACTCACTCACAAGGGTGTACCTATGGCAAATGACCCATGTGTAGTCTTTCTCCTTAGTCATTTTTATTTGACTAGGAATAATAAAGACTCAAGATGCTATATGTTATCACATGCGAATCCATAGTGAGCTTGATCTCAAAGAGAGTCAATTGGATCAGATGGAGAGCCACAAGGGGGTTTTCCCCTCGATTCAGGTGGGAGAGAGACATCTCCAAGGACTGATAGATATGTGTCATGAGTCTAGGGCGAAGTTTATATACTTTAGATACAATCTTGGAATAATGCAGAATGTCTCCCTCATTGAGAGGGAGTGTTGATGTTTGGACAACATCGAGAAGACATTCTCCTATATTAATAATAATTAATAATATAATTATTGATTATTAAATAGTATATAATGAGTAATAATAAATAGTTATTTATTATCCAAGGGGCACATCTTTCCATGGATGGTCACCATATGTTCTCTATATATGGAACACTCATTAGTGTGATAAAACATATATCATATATAATCTTATATAGAAAAATCAACAGATAATAATGGAGTTAGACTAGGCTCTAATTCTACTGTTAGGCCGGGAATGGAAGAAAAGATAACTCCATGTTGATGATTATTGTATTAGCTTGTAACTCAATAAATACATGAATATGTGATTGTCGGTCTTCCCTAACGGGCGACCCTTCCTATCACCTATGAGTCTTCATATTTACAACTTATGTTGCAAGAAACAAAATCCCAAGGATTATGTATCCAACACCTTGGATAAACTTAGTTTAGCTTTGTTTACTTAAAAAAGTGATTAAATAAGAACAAATTTCCGTTGATGATTTTTTTCAAAATTTCAAATTGTTTTTATTGATAAGTGTTTTTGGTGAACACGTGTAAGTGACACCTTCCAACAAGGAATACTACATTGGAGTAGATAAGTATTGCAATTTACATAAGATATTGTTTAATTAAAATTTCACAATTAGGGATATATACATATCCCTCCAAGTTCACCTAAAACTATCCCCAACCGCATGAAACAATTTGCTTATGGAGGTGAGACAACCCACAATGTATGAACATGAATTTAGGGAGATAAAAACCTTGGTATGAGTATCAATACCCATGATTTGCCAACCAACCCCCATTGACAAATATTCAAAGGATAAATATCAGTTGTTATCATCTAAATTTATTAGAGAATGAAATGAAAGAAGTGATATAACAAAGAACACTCACACAAATATATCGCAAAGAACATAGTACTACAACTCAACTCAAATTCAATTAATGAATGGAAACTAGAAAAGACTATAAAATACAAAGTTACATAACTAGCTAGAATGGTGGCAGTGTATCTCTGAGAAGAGATGTGTGTGCTATGATCATTTGTATGTTTCCTACTACAAAGAGGACAAGGATCCTTTTTATGAAAATCCCTAAGAGGTGGAAACCCTAAACATCAAAACCCTAATCTTAGGAGATGAAGCGACAAAAGGGTTGTGGGTCCCTAAGTGGTTATTTGATACGTCAACTTCCCAGAGACATAACTTTTACAAACAATCTCCATTTGGATCCTCTGATAGACTATTATAAATATCTAACCATGAACTACATCTAGCAGTAGGCCCATGCTTGCCTTTTAGGGCCTTAAAATAACTCCAGAAGTTTAGGACCTGAAAAACCATGGAAAACTGCCAAGTGGGAGAGTTGTTGTGAGTAAGTGGAAGATGTGGGTGGCCACCGATATCTACTTGGAACAAGTTAGCTTTTCACCCTTGCGGAACATATTTAGCATGATAATGACCCTATTACAATTACAATGCATTCTTTGAATATTTACTTTTGCAATTCCCATAACAATGTATTAAAGTCATCTTGGATTCAATTCCTCCAAATTTGAGAGTGTTTTTATTAAATTCATCAACCTTGTAATAAGAAATGCATATAATTATCCTTTTAAGTTTAGAGAATCAGAATGGGTACTCCATTCCATAATATGTCAATTCTCTCTAGTTTAACTAATAATTTTTTGGGAGGTTTGAATACTTTCTTTAACTATTAAAATAAACAATGCATACAAATCATTTATTATAAACAAAGGTGGTGGCAATATGCAACCGCCACGAGCATAGAGTCCAAAAAGACCCAAGAGCATGGGAAATTAACAATTTGTCACTCATAATACAAAATGTTTTAAAGGTTGTCAAACTTACCAAAAGCTATAGAAAACAAACTCCAAAATTGGTTAGGCAGATAGAATGCGGCAACAACATGTCATGGAGAAGCAAGCGTTCAACTTGAGCTAGGAGGTGGGTCATCCTTGGGAGGTGGCAAGTCCCAACCATCTTGAAGAATTGATTCACATCCATCATGCTCATGTTCAAGATTAAATTCTTTCTCCACATTAGAAATAACAAGGGGAATAATAGGAAATATATCGATATTCAATCGAGGATGAGCATACTAGTTGATATATTGTTCTCAACACCTCAAACAAATGGACTAGTGTGATACCTAAACAAATCAAAGTGTTGGGACTATACAAACTGAGTAAGATTATTGGCAGGGATCTCCCTCATTGTAGACAAATTTCCACCCCAATAATCTACAAAATGGTGTAGATGGTCCATTTTGGTTTGCACCTTATGAATATGCATTAGAATTCACTAATGCAAAGTAGAACATATCGTTGCACTATCGAACCTAGTGAACCTCCTTTCATATTTAACACCCTTAAACAAACAATTATTTCTTTGTTTAAAAACAAAGTTTCAACAAACAAATTTACCAAGGTTCTCAGAATTCAATGGCCCAAGGAATCCTATCACCTCAAAGTGCTACATTATAGGGAATTTGATAGAGTGGGACTTCCCTACATAGAAGGTAAACCCATCCCTAAGTTGATTGAGAAAATTCACAAATCCAGAACGCATGGTTAAGGGAATTATTATTTCCACATAGAGGATATTTGAATTGAGAAATTCCCAAGTGTTTCAAGCTATGGCTGAGAGCAAGGACTTCCATTATGAGGTATTAGACAAAGATCACATTTTTCATCCCAATGAAAGGATTCCACAATAGAGATTTGAAACAACCATGTCCTTTTTTTATATCCAAGGCACTAAGTATCATTAAGTATGATATCAAGGCTTGTCATTGGACAAAACCATTGATAACAATTAATACATTATACTTTTTAAAGGCTTATATAGGTTCAAACAATTGTCCCTCCACCAAGCTAATGGGGCTTGGAATCTTGTTTTAATGAAAAGGTTGTTTGAAATTTTAGTGTATGGATTTCACACTTGGTGCATCCATACACTCAATGCCCAAAGATGACATGAGGTCGTCCATCTTCCATGATGGTTTACTACGTGTTAATGTTCCCTCCTTAGTTATCATTATCTAGGCCTAGGTGTATGAATGTATTTTCCCCATTTTATCTCTAGCACCTAGGTAAGCCCCCCTTGGTCTCCTTTCCTAGATCATTCCTTGGTCTTGTTTATCCCTTTTTGGAATCTTTGATTAGACATGTATTTCCTACCTTGGATCAACCTCAACATGTGTGCTTTATTTAGTCAACCTTAGTTAGAGATTCCTTTTAGAGATTCCCAATATTCCCATATCAATTACAAGTGCACACAAGGGTTGATACGGTCAAAGATAATCACCCCACTTCCTAATCTATCCCTAGAATTCCATCTATGAGATGTACATATCCATTTGTGTCTATCCCCCCAAGCCAACATATTAGAGAGCCTTTTTTGGTGAAAAAATCATAGATTGACCTAAGACTAGTGGATGTCTTGGTCAAACTTACAAATTAGTAGGTGGAGAGTTTTTTTTCCTCAATAGTCATACTCTAGACCCCCTATGTCATTTCCTTGTCTATATATAATCCTCATTTTGTATTATTTCATATTTGTGTTGTCTTTCAAATAAACATTGTTACTCTATCATATTTTTTTGTTGAACCTCTCTCTCTTTACACTAAAGAACTTAGGCTACTTGGAACCTCTATCTCCATCACTCCTCTTATATTAGAGGCTTCCTCTCACTATTTTCTCTCTCTTTCAAGTTAGTTCCTTCCTCTTTTTACCTTGGATCTAGGGTTTCGAATTTTGGGTCTCTTGGATCCTCTTCAATCTATCTTTAATGAGGGATAGTAGCCCACTATTTACTAGGAGAGAAGATCACAACTAATGGCACACTAAATCTTCTATTGTTGGGTAATACATTTTCATTACTTGCATGGTAAATTAGTTTTATTGTATATATTTTGCATTTCTTTATAGATGGCTTTCCTAGGTACATCACAAGGAGGATATTAGTGCTTTAGAGCATGGTATGAGGCTCAACTATTGCTAGTATTCAATAGTTGTTCCCAACCCTATATTTCCAGGTGTGTTCTTTCCATCTCTTCCATCAC
>JZKD02S0526855.1:0-10631 GCA_000966675.3 Picea glauca | reverse complement strand
AGAGGGCTCGTCGCACTCTATGTGAATGAAGAAGTGATCATCTCCATAGATGGAATCAGACTACTGCCCGAAGTAGAGGTGTTTGAGACCATGGTGGTATGAACCAATGAAGGTGGTTTAGGAGTCATAATGCCCCCTATGGTGGCATCCATTGAGGGAGTGTGAGGACTCTTAGACGAAGTAGCAACATTTTCTTCCATCACTGCTTGTAATACTATCTAACGCTTGTGATGTGTTACCCTTGGAGGGATAACTTGTATGAAAAATGGCGTCGACAATTCAGTTACTAGAGTGTTGGTTGGCCTGAGAGCTTCCTCTCATAGTTCAAAAATAGTAGGTTCCTCTGGATTCGAGTGTTCTCTTATCGGGGAAGGTTCGAGCACAGTTTCCTGTGGCCTAGTCACTTTGTATGACCCTTCCTGGTCAAGTCTTCATCGTAACGGTGGCAGTGGTCACTCCAATGTAACTAGCGGTAGGCCCTGAAGCCTTCGCGATTGATGGATCTCCTGATCTTCCACTTTGTGAAAAGATCAATGACACAGTAAGGCTTTTACTAACGTTTGAAAACAAGCACACACTAGAAAATTTCCTATGAGATAAAGAAAGCAAACCACTATCTAGTTGGGAGAACAGTTACACCAGCCAGCACTAGAGCAACTTACCAGTGCAAGTGCAACTCGAACTCGGAAGCACCGTTTAGGTATACTCTACAAAGAGTGGCCCAATGTATTCCCTAGGTACTACGGTATACCCTCGTACTGACCGGTGTAAGCCTCTAAAATAAAGGCAACTAAGTTTCCAGCTTGCGAACAGTCACCAGGTGGGTACAGTCAATAGTCGCATGGACTGCAATGAGCAAGGTATAAATCCTGAAACATATCGAGGGTATCGAAAGAAAGTGGTTCGAAAGACAAATGAGGACCTCGAATGGATTCAAGATTCATGAATCTCTGTAGGAAAATGCAACCGACAGTATCCCACGACAAGTCCTCTATATGTGTTCCCCACTATGCTTGGTCTGGCTTTGGAGAGGTTATATATGCTACCTTTCTGCACTTGACCTTGTGTTTAGCCCCTATGTTAGAGGCGGTCCCGGATAACTTTCACATTTACTAGACCTTTTACACTCCCTAGCTCTGACTCCAATGTTTGTTTATAATCCTTGAAGAGTTTCCTCTCCAACCTAATTCAAGGCTAAGGCCTAGACTAGTTGATTGACCCTACAAACATAAAGTCTAGTTGATTTTAATTTTAGTGTTAATTTTAAATGTCTTGTTTTAAGTCAAGGAAACAACAATGAAACAAGTGGTGTTTTTTGAGAGACGAAGAAGGAGAAATAAATGAAAATGAAAGAAAAATTACTTCTAGTTAACAATAAAGATTTGCAACTAACTCTTTAACCAACTTTTCGTGACTAGCTTTTTCTAAGATATTTAAAAGGAAAACCTAGAATGAAATTTCTCTTGACTATGAGCTACTTAATGTTCTAAACAATCAGTAAAGAAATTAAGAAAACAACTATTTTTCCTAACAAGCAAAATAACTAACCCAACTACTTAACCAACCTAAGAAAAACTAATCTTTTTTATTTTTATTTTGAAATGCTTCAAACAAGAAAACCTGAAATAAATTATTTTTCTTTTTCTTTTTCTTTAAAGCAAATGAAAGGGGAAAAAGTAAAAAACCAGACAAGACCAAAACTAACCTTTGGCCCACTGCAGATTGCAAGGAGTCACTGAAGACACCAAACAGGCTAATCAAAGACTCACAAACTCGTCTAAAACCCTTTCAAATAAAACACAAGAAATCTTTAAAAAAGATAAGCAAACTGACGTCTAACCCATGCCACAAGTGTAAAAAACAGAGACACTGGACTCTATCAAGAAACCCTGAGAAGTGAAATTTCAATCAAGGAAGAGGTTGACTGCCTCTTCTTTAAAAGAAAAAAATACTGACACATGTACGCTACTGTTACTTAAGTAGACTGCATATGTATGCGGGATGTCTATAAAGCAGGGTGCTTATGTACACTTGCATACCCACAATAGGGCGTGTACACCTCTGTAACTTCTCAAAAAAAGAAAACAAACAGGCAGACTAGCAGGGCAGGGAGAACTGGTATGGCACCAATAGGTGACCAAAATCCCTTAAAGGCTCAACAAACTTACAGAAACTCAAAAGGTAATAAAACACCTAAAAAATATCCCCTAAAACCCTAGAGGTTTCCCTAGTATGGTCGCCAGTTCTGCTAGTAGGGAAAACCCCCCTATGTACTACACTAGGGTTCAGAATGTAGGTATATCTAACCATCTAAAAGTCTCCTACTTTTCTAACTACCCCGAATATACCCCAGATTCATACATGAAAGACAAAGTGAGAAAGATCAGGTAACTTTATGTTTTACTCTACGTCCGGTGTCAATCCTCTCGCGCTTGATAGATCTGTTGACTGCAAGCCTCCTCCCATGGCTGACTTGCATTCAAAAAAAAATAAACAAAGAACTACAAACATGCATCTCATATATAAATCATGGGTTAGATGTTGGAATAAAGCATAAATTAAATACAAACATTTGACACATCATCTTTTGGGACAAAAAAAGTATTCCTTTTATTGATATCACAATGTATACTTACAACAAGATCGACTACTGCTCCACAAACCTAGTATGGGATCCTCTTCACCAAGCTCCAATTGCGCTTCCATGTATCTTTCTCTTCTCAAACTTCTTCTTGGGAAATGGAATGGGCTTATAATGGAGGAAAAAGGGAAAAATGGGAAATTCTGAGGCAAATCTCGCAAGGTGGCTGCAATTTCTTGGGGCAAGGAGGGGATGTTAAATAGGCAGAGTTCCACTATTCTTATTCTTAGGTTAGGAATGATACCCCAACACCTCCTTTTATATGACAAAAGGATGGTTATTCAATTGGGTGATGGGCTATAGGAGGTGGGACAGTTGGGAAACTACCCAATAGCCTGTAATCTCAACGAATTCCTTGCAACTTTTGTGAGTATACGTGGGCTATAGTGGTGCAGTTAGCATATGTACGTGGGATGTAGTGGTGCATCAGGCATACATACGCAGGAAATTTTGGTGCATGGAGTGCACATCTTCAAAAATAGTGTTTTTAATAAGAACAACTCAGTGATGGCTTGGAAAAAATAGCAAGTAAGAGGGCATGATGCCAGGTATGCATGTGTAGAGAAATTTAGGGTTATAACTAACATCTCTAGTCTGTCAAGTGTCTTGCCCACTCAGGAGAAACCCGTCAATAACACATGTCGATACATATATAATCAAATAACATCTCATCATATCGACAACATCATCATCATAATACATAAGCGAAACATACAATCATATAATGAACCAGATCGCTTGCATGGAAGTGTCCTCAAGGATAAGTCAAATCATGTGTGCACAAGAGCGGGATGTTACAATTACTTAATCTAGGATCTAAGGAAACTTAGTTGGCATAGTATAATATTTTAGAATATTATAAGATCTATTGTGATGAACTGTTCGAGTGGAATATCTATGCCATTTTTCATAACAGATACTCTTTTATCCAAACACTCATGCCCCAAGTGCTTATTTGTGCCTCTAGTGAAATGGAATTTTCTTCACCACCCAACTAGAAATAGTGTTATATTGAACATGCTTATACCTTTTACAAGTTTGTTTGTCCTTTATTTACTATTAATATTTTTGAAATTATTTNAGAGGGCTCGTCGCACTCTATGTGAATGAAGAAGTGATCATCTCCATAGATGGAATCAGACTACTGCCCGAAGTAGAGGTGTTTGAGACCATGGTGGTATGAACCAATGAAGGTGGTTTAGGAGTCATAATGCCCCCTATGGTGGCATCCATTGAGGGAGTGTGAGGACTCTTAGACGAAGTAGCAACATTTTCTTCCATCACTGCTTGTAATACTATCTAACGCTTGTGATGTGTTACCCTTGGAGGGATAACTTGTATGAAAAATGGCGTCGACAATTCAGTTACTAGAGTGTTGGTTGGCCTGAGAGCTTCCTCTCATAGTTCAAAAATAGTAGGTTCCTCTGGATTCGAGTGTTCTCTTATCGGGGAAGGTTCGAGCACAGTTTCCTGTGGCCTAGTCACTTTGTATGACCCTTCCTGGTCAAGTCTTCATCGTAACGGTGGCAGTGGTCACTCCAATGTAACTAGCGGTAGGCCCTGAAGCCTTCGCGATTGATGGATCTCCTGATCTTCCACTTTGTGAAAAGATCAATGACACAGTAAGGCTTTTACTAACGTTTGAAAACAAGCACACACTAGAAAATTTCCTATGAGATAAAGAAAGCAAACCACTATCTAGTTGGGAGAACAGTTACACCAGCCAGCACTAGAGCAACTTACCAGTGCAAGTGCAACTCGAACTCGGAAGCACCGTTTAGGTATACTCTACAAAGAGTGGCCCAATGTATTCCCTAGGTACTACGGTATACCCTCGTACTGACCGGTGTAAGCCTCTAAAATAAAGGCAACTAAGTTTCCAGCTTGCGAACAGTCACCAGGTGGGTACAGTCAATAGTCGCATGGACTGCAATGAGCAAGGTATAAATCCTGAAACATATCGAGGGTATCGAAAGAAAGTGGTTCGAAAGACAAATGAGGACCTCGAATGGATTCAAGATTCATGAATCTCTGTAGGAAAATGCAACCGACAGTATCCCACGACAAGTCCTCTATATGTGTTCCCCACTATGCTTGGTCTGGCTTTGGAGAGGTTATATATGCTACCTTTCTGCACTTGACCTTGTGTTTAGCCCCTATGTTAGAGGCGGTCCCGGATAACTTTCACATTTACTAGACCTTTTACACTCCCTAGCTCTGACTCCAATGTTTGTTTATAATCCTTGAAGAGTTTCCTCTCCAACCTAATTCAAGGCTAAGGCCTAGACTAGTTGATTGACCCTACAAACATAAAGTCTAGTTGATTTTAATTTTAGTGTTAATTTTAAATGTCTTGTTTTAAGTCAAGGAAACAACAATGAAACAAGTGGTGTTTTTTGAGAGACGAAGAAGGAGAAATAAATGAAAATGAAAGAAAAATTACTTCTAGTTAACAATAAAGATTTGCAACTAACTCTTTAACCAACTTTTCGTGACTAGCTTTTTCTAAGATATTTAAAAGGAAAACCTAGAATGAAATTTCTCTTGACTATGAGCTACTTAATGTTCTAAACAATCAGTAAAGAAATTAAGAAAACAACTATTTTTCCTAACAAGCAAAATAACTAACCCAACTACTTAACCAACCTAAGAAAAACTAATCTTTTTTATTTTTATTTTGAAATGCTTCAAACAAGAAAACCTGAAATAAATTATTTTTCTTTTTCTTTTTCTTTAAAGCAAATGAAAGGGGAAAAAGTAAAAAACCAGACAAGACCAAAACTAACCTTTGGCCCACTGCAGATTGCAAGGAGTCACTGAAGACACCAAACAGGCTAATCAAAGACTCACAAACTCGTCTAAAACCCTTTCAAATAAAACACAAGAAATCTTTAAAAAAGATAAGCAAACTGACGTCTAACCCATGCCACAAGTGTAAAAAACAGAGACACTGGACTCTATCAAGAAACCCTGAGAAGTGAAATTTCAATCAAGGAAGAGGTTGACTGCCTCTTCTTTAAAAGAAAAAAATACTGACACATGTACGCTACTGTTACTTAAGTAGACTGCATATGTATGCGGGATGTCTATAAAGCAGGGTGCTTATGTACACTTGCATACCCACAATAGGGCGTGTACACCTCTGTAACTTCTCAAAAAAAGAAAACAAACAGGCAGACTAGCAGGGTAGGGAGAACTGGTATGGCACCAATAGGTGACCAAAATCCCTTAAAGGCTCAACAAACTTACAGAAACTCAAAAGGTAATAAAACACCCAAAAAATATCCCCTAAAACCCTAGAGGTTTCCCTAGTATGGTCGCCAGTTCTGCTAGTAGGGAAAACTCCCCTATGGACTACACTAGGGTTCAGAATGTAGGTAGATCTAACCATCTAAAAGTCTCCTACTTTTCTAACTACCCCAAATATACCCCATATTCATACATGAAAGACAAAGTGAGAAAGATCATGTAACTTTATGTTTTACTCTACGTCCGGTGTCAATCCTCTCGCGCTTGATAGATCTGTTGACTGCAAGCCTCCTCCCATGACTGACCTGCATTCAAAAACAAATAAACAAAGAAATACAAAGATGCATCTCATATATAAATCATGGGTTAGATGTTGGAATAAAGCATAAATTAAATACAAACATTTGACACATCATCTTTTGGGACAAAAAAAGTATTCCTTTTATTGATATCACAATGTATACTTACAACAAGATCGACTACTGCTCCACAAACCTAGTATGGGCTCCTCTTCACCAAGCTCCAATTGCGCTTCCATGTATCTTTCTCTTCTCAAACTTCTTCTTGGGAAATGGAATGGGATTATAATGGAGGAAAAAGGGAAAAATGGGAAATTCTGAGGCAAATCTCGCAAGGTGGCTGCAATTTTTTGGGGCAAGGAGGGGATGTTAAATAGGTAGAGTTCCACTATTCTTATTCTTAGGTTAGGAATGATACCCCAACACCTTCTTTTATATGACAAAAGGATGGTTATTCAGTTGGGTGATGGTCTATAGGAGGTGGGACAGTTGGGAAACTACCCAATAGCCTGTAATCTCAACGAATTCCTTGCAACTTTTGTGAGTATATGTGGGCTATAGTGGTGCAATTAGCGTATGTACATGGGATGTAGTGGTGCATCAGGCATACATACGCAGGAAATTTTGGTGCATGGCATGCACATCTTCAAAAATAGTGTTTTTAAGAAGAACAACTCAGTGATGGCTTGGAAAAAATAGCAAGTAAGAGGGCATGATGCCAGGTATGCATGTGTAGAGAAATTTAGGGTTGTAACTAACATCTCTAGTCTGTCAAGTGTCTTTCACACTCAGGAGAAACCCGTCAATAACACATGTCGATACATATATAATCAAATAACATCTCATCATATCGACAACATCATCATCATAATACATAAGCGAAACATACAATCATATAATGAACCGGATCGCTTGCATGGAAGTGTCCTCAAGGATAAGTCAAATCATGTGTGCACAAGAGCGGGATGTTACAACTACTTAATCTAGGATCTAAGGAAACTTAGTTGGAATAGTATAATATTTTAAAATATTATAAGATCTATTGTGATGAACTGTTCGAGTGGAATATCTATGCCATTTTTCATAACAGATACTCTTTTATCCAAACACTCGTGCCCCAAGTGCTTATTTGTGCCTCTAGTGAAATGGAATTTTCTTCACCACCCAACTAGAAATAGTGTTATATTGAACATGCTTATACCTTTTACAAGTTTGTTTGTCCTTTATGTACTATTAATATTTTTTAAATTATTTGAAAACGTTTCCCTATTAGTTTGGTCATGGTACTAGAATGACCAATTTGGAATTCTTTTATTTTAGGTTGAAAAGTGAATGGATCGAGGGATAACATATATATTTTTTCATATGGTGTCCTTTTAAGGTCGATATTGCAATCAAAGGCCTACTCTTTTGTAGTCTCTATGTTATACTACTTCATTACAATGGGATGTTATTTTTTTCATAGTTCTACTATTGTTTTTAAGTCCTTTTCTTTGCATATATGTAGCATGCAATATGGAAAATTAAGATAATGTGAACAACTAAACCATGACGTAGAAATGACATNTGAAAATGTTTCCCTATTAGTTTGGTCATGCTACTAGAATGACCAATTTGGAATTCTTTTATGTTAGGTTGAAAGGTGAATGGATCGAGGGATAACATATATATTTTTTCATATGATTTCCTTTTAAGGTCAAGTATGCAATCAAAGGCCTACTCTTTTGTAGTCTCTATGTTATACTACTTCATTACAATGGGATGCTATTTTTTTCATAGTTCTACTGTTGTTTTTAAGTCCTTTTCTTTGCATATATGTAGCATGCAATATGGAAGATTAAGATAACGCGAACAACTAAACCATGATGTAAAAATGACATACAAGGGATACATACAAGACCATGTGAAGAATTAGGTTATTTTTAACGTGGAAATAATTTATTGCATCTAATCCAATCGTTTATGTTCACAATATCTATTTTGGAAATAATTTTTTGCATCTAGCATAATCATTTCCATTGTGACTATTTCTATTTCTAAAGTCTAGAATAAAGTTTAAGTTATGTGTTTTTATTGAGGTGTTTTTCTTTGTACATATATTGTAGAGTATCCTTTTGAAATTTGTGAACTTTAAGTATTGTATCTTGAATATTTGGCATCAATCATTGAATGAATGTAGAGAAACCTAGCATGAGTTAGAATTCATATAGTCTCAAGAGAAAATACATGTCAATGTCTCTGAAACTGCATGATCACTGGTTATATAAGGCAATGCTAAGTTTTATTGGAAGTGCAATGGTATTTTGTATGTACTCAATAGGTTCAAATATAATCACAATTCTCATAGTTGAGAAGTGTGCATGAGATCACTAGAAATCCTCTTGGGAAAGTGCCAGAAAGTTAAAGAGTAACAAGAGAAATGGGGGCATTTTGTTGTTGTTTCTCAAAGGAAGATGGTTACAATGAGAGAAGATGGTGATTTTGAATGTGTTGTTGTTTTCCACCATGCATTGGCTATTGTTGTGGCGGGTGTGGTTCAACTCACTTAATTCAAGCCTTTTCTTTTGAAAACAATATTGAAAATTTATTTTCTTGCATTGGGATCTTATTTCCTTACCTTCATAAATTGGTTTGTTTGATGTGCATTAATAGACTCTTTGATTTACTAACCTACTATTTTGAGGGGTTATTGAATGATTCCCCTTAAATTCCAAGTGTAAAAGAAACATTCATTCATGTGTTTGTTCTTCATTGGTAATCTTGTACATTTGGTATCTGTAAGGATACTCAACGAAACTAAGACTTTGAGAATTTTTGGTGATCTATCATTGAAATATGATACACAAAACAATAAATTATTGTAATTTTGGAAAAGAGAAGAGATGTAGCTAAAATTACGAAATTTAAAAACAACTACGGTGGCCAACAAACAACTTGGAAACAATAGAAATTATGTAGATTCTAAAGAGTATCCATCTTTCATTTCTCACTACTTGTTAGTATTNTGAAAATGTTTCCCTATTAGTTTGGTCATGCTACTAGAATGACCAATTTGGAATTCTTTTATGTTAGGTTGAAAGGTGAATGGATCGAGGGATAACATATATATTTTTTCATATGATTTCCTTTTAAGGTCAAGTATGCAATCAAAGGCCTACTCTTTTGTAGTCTCTATGTTATACTACTTCATTACAATGGGATGCTATTTTTTTCATAGTTCTACTGTTGTTTTTAAGTCCTTTTCTTTGCATATATGTAGCATGCAATATGGAAGATTAAGATAACGCGAACAACTAAACCATGATGTAAAAATGACATACAAGGGATACATACAAGACCATGTGAAGAATTAGGTTATTTTTAACGTGGAAATAATTTATTGCATCTAATCCAATCGTTTATGTTCACAATATCTATTTTGGAAATAATTTTTTGCATCTAGCATAATCATTTCCATTGTGACTATTTCTATTTCTAAAGTCTAGAATAAATTTTAAGTTATGTGTTTTTATTGAGGTGTTTTTCTTTGTACATATATTGTAGAGTATCCTTTTGAAATTTGTGAACTTTAAGTATTGTATCTTGAATATTTGGCATCAATCATTGAATGAACGTAGAGAAACCTAGCATGAGTTAGAATTCATATAGTCTCAAGAGAAAATACATGTCAATGTCTCTGAAACTGCATGATCATTGGTTATATAAGGCAATGCTAAGTTTTATTGCAAGTGCAATGGTATTTTGTATGTACTCAATAGGTTCAAATATAATCACAATTCTCACAGTTGAGAAGTGTGCATGAGATCACTAGAAATCCTCTTGGGAAAGTGCCAGAAGGTTAAAGAGTAATAAGAGAAATGGGGGCATTTTGTTGTTGTTTCTCAAAGGAAGATGGTTACAATGAGAAAAGATGGTGATTTTGAATGTGTTGTTGTTTTCCACCATGCATTGGCTATTGTTGTGGTGGGTGTGGTTCAACTCACTTAATTCAAGCCTTTTCTTTTGAAAACAATATTGAAAATTTATTTTCTTGCATTGGGATCTTATTTCCTTACCTTCATAAATTGGTTTGTTTGATGTGCATTAATAGACTCTTTGATTTACTAACCTACTATTTTGAGGGGTTATTGAATGATTCCCCTTAAATTCCAAGTGTAAAAGAAACATTCATTCATGTGTTTGTTCTTCATTGGTAATCTTGTACATTTGGTATCTGTAAGGATACTCAACGAAACTAAGACTTTGAGAATTTTTGGTGATCTATCATTGAAATATGATACACAAAACAATAAATTATTGTAATTTTGGAAAAGAGAAGAGATGTAGCTAAAATTACGAAATTTAAAAACAACTACGGTGGCCAACAAACAACTTGGAAACAATAGAAATTATGTAGATTCTAAAGAGTATCCATCTTTCATTTCTCACTACTTGTTAGTATT
>JZKD02S0526789.1:0-16666 GCA_000966675.3 Picea glauca | reverse complement strand
AATCTATTTATCTCATCTATTTCTTTGTCCAGCTGGTCCACTGGTTGACTTTCCACCTATAGTATGCTCTGTTACATCTTCTCTCCATCAATTTCCAACTTAACTTGTTGGATATGATGACTTTGTATATTTACCCTTCTCTTTAGGGCCTCCATCTCTTCACACAGATAAACAATATCTATGCTATCTATTTCTCTTTCCTCCACTGTAGGTCCACATTCTACAACTATATCTTGCTCAGCTTCCTAGCTGAAAAATTTGAGCCATTCCTCTGAATGATCTTCTCCTCCTGCTACTGTTGTAGGTTCCAATTCTACAATTGCCTCATGTTCGTCTTCTTGGATGATGTTTTTGAGAAATTCCAACCAATGTTCTTCTTTCTCCATCTCTTGGGTAGATTGAAATGTGTGCTCTTCCTCCTCCATCGCAGTCTTTTCTAGTTGACTCCTCCTCTCCTACATATTAATCTGTTTTGTTTCATCTTCACCAATGGATAGATCAATTTGATCCCCTACATCATCTTCATTTCCCATGGCACTAGCTGGCCACTCTGTTGTAGACTCTAGTTCTGCAGTCTCACCACCGAGTTGCTGCTCAACTTCCTTCTCCGACATATTAACTTCTATCATATCCCTTGTTGGCATATCTTCAACTTCCTCCAGCTGCTCCTCATGTTGGAATCCTATCCCCCTTTGCATGAATGCATCCTGGCATTCATTTTCTGGTTCTAGATTGTTCAATCAATCCTCCAACATCTTCAACTCTTGCTTCCATTGAGTGAGAAATTAAACTGAATGCTATTCTTTTTCTGTTGGGGCAGACATCAATGTCTGCTCCTTCTCCCCCTCTTTGATATTCCTTGTTGGTTGTCTTTTCTCTGCTACACCTACATCACATACACATTTAGTTTTAAAATAATTCATCCCTACAACATGTCTCTTGGATTCCTGTTGCATCATATCCTCATGTGCAACACTCGTACTAGCCTCTGTTGGACTGTTAGGCAGGAATATTTGAATCCCCCCAACGATAAGAACACTCCTCTGTGATGGAAGTATTTAACTTCTCATTATCTTCATTCACACGGCCTGCAACTCGACATGAATATTCATACAAATGAAACCTTTATTCTGCCTCCCTTCCATATGTTAGCACTCCTTGCTGATATCATCTCTCAGTTGAGTTCATGAGACTATCAGATAGTCTCCTCCTCTTTCCCTTACCCACCTAGAAATTTGGGAGTCCACTCTTTCCCTCTCGACAGTCTATGAGATCTTCAGATGATCTCATTTCATTTCCCACCTAGCAATCTGAATTTTCATCTCTACCCTCCTAACAGTTTATGAGATCAAATGATTATCTCTTCCTATTTCCCCCTAGCAATTTGAACCTTCATCACTGAGGTTCTTTCTAACTTCCGACTCACCGATGTGAACCACTTTCCCTATGTCATTGAGGGTTTCAACTTCCCTCAACCACCTCCTTACTATTTATTTTGACTTATGGCTAACAACTTTTGGACATTCCACTTCGATTTCCTCTTCAAATTCCATTCATATGTCCAGTGTACCTTTGCTTCCTGCTGCATATTCAATGTCAACTTCTCCATTTTTTCTCCGATCTCCCTGAGCTCTTTGTCTATATCACCTTTGTTTTTCTATTGGTGGTCCTTGTCTTGACCACCCCTATGGATTTCAGTAGCCATATTTTCTTTCTTCACCTTCAGACCACCTGGATGTCTGCCATTTTCTACACACCTTGCAACAGTATTTATAGAGAATCACACTCTGTCTCCCTTCACCTGTTGTCTACAGAATTTTTTTAACTTCTGATACCACTTGATGTTATCAGATTACCTCTTTTCACCTTCTCACCTTTTCCTACGATCTGCAGACAAATTTTAAGCTCTGATACCACTTGATGCAGACCCACCTACTCTCCCTTGGGGCTGTGCAACCTCCTGGTCTAGGATCGTTCAAATCAAGGAGTCAGATAGACTTTTCGGGCCTCTGCTAGACCCCAAACCAAATTACACAGGTCCCCTTTCCTTTAAAGTGCGGGTTCTGTCAAACTCACAAGCTCTTTCCTAGCCTCTTTGAAGAGTTTGAATAACGAGCATTAGCTTCCCTTGCTATATCCTTCCCTTCATATGACCACGGGCTATTACCTTGGGCCAACTCCCTTCGCAACTTTGGGTTTTAGAGGTTTTAGAAACACCCGACCCCTTTTCCTCTGAAGTCCATACCGATTAAATCTCCCGGACCAGATCGACGGTCCACACTGTCTCTACAACTAACGACTGAGATCTAATTTTTTACTTTGGCATTCGGCAGTTTTAGATGCAGCCTGTCCCTTTTCACCCAAACCTGAAACCGATGAATTCCTCTAGGCCATATCTATGACCCACACTCTCTCTACAACCAACCACCAAGATCCACTTCGTAGTTTTGTGCTTCGATGCTTTTCACTTCACCACTCGCCAATTCCTATGAACCCCAAACTAACGAAGTCCAACTGCCATGAGAGGGATCGATGGTCTCTGCTCCTTGCGCAGATCAATGACCCACAATGATTTCAGGCTCCCTCACTTCGGAAATTCCAAAACACTTCTTTACAAAACCTCCGAAGTGGATTTCTAACGTAGTGAACCTCCATCCTCCACGTTTCCCCCTACAAATAAACAGTTCACGCTCTCCTTTAAGATGAACGATCCACAATAACTTCGGGCTTTGACACTTCAATGAATTCCTAAGAACCACCACATGAATCCTCCGGAGTAACAAACCTCCGAAGTACACAATTTGTAGACACCTATCCAATTTTAAAGGATGGCTTGGATGGACTCCGGTGCTTCAGCCTTCGTGAGTTCTTGCTCCAACAACTTCACTTTTTTCTGGAGTGACTTTCCTCCGGACTGGAAGATATTCTGCTATGTGTCCTCTTTCATAGATGACTGGGATGACTTCATGACTTTGGCCTTAGGGAGTCCTCGCACCTTCAAGTTCCAATTCCTCCGAAGGGATTTTTCTCCAGAGTGTAGCATTTGATGACACTTGTCATCACCAACAGATGACTCATATATGCTCTGACTCTTGGCTCTTCGAGAGTTTCCTACCCTTCCACACTCACTCCTATGGAATGTCGGATCTCCTGCCACGTTTCTCTGACTAATAGACGACTGAGATCTCCTCTACTACTTTGGCCTTCGGGGATTTTCGAAGCACCCTACTTCATTTCCTCTGGAGTGCCTCTCCTCCAGAGTTAACCTCCTACTGCCACGTGCCTCTTGACGATTAACGACCATGATCTACTCTGCTCTTCGGAGATTTGATATTTTTTCATACTCCTCAACTGAAAACCCCTCGGAGTGATAATTTTCCAGAGTTTCAGATCTGTTGACACGTACCCCTTCCCAGCACTAACGGCTAAAGTCTGCTCTAGCCTTCGGATCTTTGATGATTTCACACTCTGATCACCTAGATTCTCCAGAAGTGCCTCTTCTCTGGACCTCTAGATCTTCTGGCACCTGTCTCTCTGGACGATGGACAGTTCTGATCCACTTCAGGACTTCGATGAGTCCGCTCTCCTGTGTACTTTCAAAGGACTTAAGGCTCGTGCACTTTACCTGGATCCGATGAATTTCGATCCCTCACGCTCAGATCCAATGGCTGGGATCTATTCTCCTCCTCAAAACGCTCCTTATGATGTATGGATGTAGATAAAATGGTCCAGATCTCTTTCTGCAGCTGATCTGATAGTAGTTGTTTCTCCTCCTCCTAAGCTTCTTCGTTCTCCTAAAATTGGGAAAATTTGTAAGTGTTCAAAGGTTTTGGCCTCTGAAACTTCTACTGCAATCTCGAATGATTGCGTTTCAACTTGTGCTTATCCTCCTAAGCTTTGGGACTTGGAATAAGTCTGTCTCCTGTGCACTGCTTGCGCTATCTCTTCTGAGCTTTGGGACTTACTCAAAATTTCAAAGGGACTTGGACCTTCTAGTTCCTTAGAAGATTTTCCAGTGCCTTGGTGGCACTTTCTTCTCTCTTTCTCTTGATATTTCAAACTTATACAATTTTGTCTCCCTTGTGCACTCCTTGCACTTAATTGGCCTTCAGTCGACTTCAGACTTAGAATATTTTCCAGTAATATTCTTGCACACTCCTGGTGCCTGCTCAATGAACTCCTTGCATAGACTCTCCCTCGGAGTGTTCAATAACTCTAGGTTTCTTCTTTGTGCCTTCTCTGCAAAGTCCTTCCTCTAGTGTATTTAGTAACTCTGAGGATTTCCTTGGGTCTATATTTATCTTGGTGTGCCCTATTGGCACATTCTCTTCTAAATTTGATTGAAGTTCATATGTGCACTCCTTGCAGTGGCTCAGAGAGTTTCCACCACTCTATCATGCACTCCTTGCATATATCCTAATAACCTAGAACAACTCAAAAACTCACAGACAGATAGTGAATTCTATCTGTTCCCTGCAGATGGAATCTAACTCACATCTACAACATACATAACTATCTATAAAATTCATAAAACACACATAAACACATAAAGAATCATATGCAAGAAAAACCATTTTTTTCATTAACATGAATGTTTGATTACAATATGTGCAAGCTGAACTGTAACAAAGTCTCAACTCTCTCCTCTCTTCTCTTCTCTACCTTCTACAACCTCTAATGGGTATGTGTTACAATGAAAAACCAAAAAGGGCTCCTCAAGCCTTTCTCTCTAACTACTCTAGTGGTGTCTCATCACCATTTACAATGTCTATCTACTCCAGAAAAAAAACTAAGTAAGACTTAAGTTCCATTACATTAAATTATAGGAGTGAAACTCCCTGATTACTCATGATCATTTAGCTCCCAAGCATTTTGATCTTCTTTAGTTTTCAATTAGTCCAAAAAAAAATATTTGCAGGAAATGCCAGCGTTAAGATTCTGAATTGATTCAAAGGCGTGCTAAGGCGCTGAGATGTCATCCCATGTGGCTTTGCTAACGATGCCTAGGTGGCTTGGGACGAGCCACATGTCAGTTTTGGGGGCCTGTTGGGCACAAGACAATTTTGAGGAAGAATCCAATTTTGGAAAGTAAAGCTTAAATTAGAAAAATACATCTAGAAGGAAAAGAAACATGTGCGAGGGAAAGCCACATGCAAAGGAGGAGAGCATGCAAGGCGTGCATGCAGGAAAACCTAACCACGTTAAAGTTAGGTTTTTTGTAAGATATGGTGATGACTGATAAGAAAAATACAAGTATAAATAAGTACCTAGGAGGTCTAGGTCGGGATGGGAGAATGTTAGAGAATACTATTTTTCTTGGCTAGGAGAATGACTATAAGATTTGATACCTTTTGTAAGATGTTGAGCTATAGGAGAGTCAAGTAACTAGATCTTGAGGGTTAGATCGTAGGCTGAGGAGCCTGATGCGATCTAGTCAGCCTCACAGAGGCTATAGAACCTATTTTGTGATTGTATGATCATGAACTGTAGTTCACATGGCACCATATATTGCAAAAATTTAAATAAAAGATCCTAATAGCTAGATATTTGTGGACGTAGCCCAGGAGGGGGTGAACTATGGTAACACTTGTGTTATGTGTTGTGATTGATTTCTTGTTTACCTTCTGTGAGTAGTTAGATTATGAATGGATAATTCTGTGAGATCTGTGATATGTTAGATCTATTAGAATGCATGAGTGGACTTAACAGGTGAATGAATATTAAGAATAATAGAAAGAACAATCAGATCAAGGTCTAAGAAGATGAATTGCAATCCCATATCCCCACTCTTTCCTAGACTGCAAGCATCTAAGCGTTGCAGTCACCCATATGACTATCTTGGGTGAGACTGCGCAGTACATTCTGTGTGTTGTGTTTCCTTCTGGTTTACCAAGAGGGCCGATAGTTTTAGAGGGTTTTGTTGGAAACCTATTCAGATCTGAGCCTGGGTGAACCTAAGAGTAGGAAGAGAGATTAATAACCAACATGATGTAACAAGTTTTTACCCACTTTTGGTAGTATAAATATATGATGTATGAGGTAGATAGGATATCATTTGTGGGGAAATATCTTTGAGAACTTTTCTAAGTTTTGAATCGCAGTTACTAGTTTTGGTTGAGAGTCGTGGAGCTCATATTGTATCAATTTTGGAGACTTATGGAGTGTAACTGAGGGTCAGGTTGCAATATGTGGAGCTTGGTGCGACACTGTTCAACCTCACCATTACCAACTTATGATGTAATGCACACAACACAAGATTTTGAAGAAGATGAATAAATAAGCATAAAATGCCAAATCTTTGTGGACGTAGCCCAGGGGGTGTGAACCATGGTAAAATATTGTGTCAATGTGTGAAATTTTTTCCCTTATGTGTTTTTATTCTTAATGATGAATGATTTTTTAAATGAATGAATATGTTAAGTTTAACTTGCAATGCACACTAGATTAGACATGTTATTTCCTACATAATGAATGTTAAGGGTTAGATGAATGGTAGATATGAATGATGATATGATAGTTCTGATGAGTATTGAAGTATAAGTCGATAGGTATGCCCAACATCCCATGAGCATCACCCCTTCCATGATTGCAGACGTTTGAGTCATGCAATCACCCATAAGCCATCTTGGATGAGACTGCGATGTGTAGTCTGTGTGCAGTGTTGCATTTTGTTTTACCAGAGGGGTCGATGGTTTCTAGGTTTTTTTTAAAGAACTAAGGTAGAACCTGGGTCAACCCATACATCCAAAAAATTGTTTCGTTGGAACTCATCAGATAGGATTGGAGGGGATTTGATGGAGAGAATGTAGTGGTAAAAAGGGATGTTTAGGTCATGGAACCCTACCAAGAAAGATATTGAAAGATGGTTGGAGAAAAAGCATCTCGAGTTTTCATAGAAAGACAATAGAATCCCTAGGTATACACCACACTAATATATATAGAGGTATGTGTTTACTGTTTTTCATGAGGCATATTTTTTTGATTTTCTAGAGTTGCTATATGAGTGGATATCAAGGTTGAAGGATACTCATCCAGCTAACCGAATAAGGACAGTAAAGTGGACTACTGAGAATATTGCGTGGTTGGAAAGGGTCAATAATAAATTCATGGACGCAGTGGATTTTTGGTTAGACATCATTATTACAGGGTTTATTACTGAGTTTTCAGTTGATACTGCGAAGTCTTACATTGCTGCAGAGCATGAGTTTCTGAAGGGACCAGGAGGAATGCACATTAGGTCACTTTACATGTCGATCAAGATTCTATTACATGATAAAGGAGTGATGACAATAGATTCAAATAGTTAAATCACTCTACGCACATGGGGGAGCTGGGGGAAGCACTAAGGAAGATATGAGATATGGAGAGGGATTTGGACTAAGGCTAGAAGAAGGAAACAATGGACTCCATTATGATGGATGAGGAACATACCACTGAGATAATGGAAAGAGAAGGAGTGACACGCATTGGAAGACCCTACCAATATAAGGTCAATAGGAAAAAGAGGGAAGTAGCCGAGCGAGAGGGATTGGACAATGACGAGGAAGAGGTAGAGGATACCCATGCAATGAGGAATATTTAAGAAATATTGCATGACACATATGAGAGGAAAACGAGAGGTCAGGGGTCCAACGTAGAAGAAGGTTGTCCATTCCATATTTAAGTTAGTGTGGAACCCACAACCCCATGTGCGACTAAGACATTTGAAGAAGAAGAAACATTCAGAAAAAAAGTAATTAGTGGTAGAAGGATTTTAGTAGGACGAGGGTCCAATGTAAATTCAAGCAGAAGTATCTACATCGCATGGAGGTGGTAGTACAAAAAACTTCACAATGGAAGGAGTAGATCCAACTATTCGGTTACTAGAGTTTTGTGGAGAAGGGTTGGAGGACCCAGAAAATCATTTGTTTATTTGTGAGAAGATTTGGGTAGCTAAGTAGATTACAAATGAAGATACAAAAGTGTCGCAGCTGGCTATCACATTCAGAGACCGTGCATTGGACTGGTATATGGTCCTCACAGTAAACAGTCCAGAAGGAGTGCCTACAACTGTCGCATATGCGAAGAAGGTATTGATCAATGAATTTCAACGACCTAGTTAAGGGGATCAGTTCATGAATGAGATGATAGAGATCAAACATAATCCAGGTGAGTTAGTTTGGGAAGTTGATCAGAAGTTCAAGAGGCTAAAAGACAAGTTGAAGTATCCTATTATAGATATGAAACATAGGCATTTATTTGTTAACTCTTTATTGGCACATTTGAAGTATCCATTGAGGGAACAAAAATTCCAAACCCAGGATGAGGCCTTGGAAACAACTTTTCAATTAGAGGAAAACCTGTATAATCACACATATCCATATATGGAAGAGTTGAGAGAATATCTAAATAACCTGACATTCCAGCTGAATCAGAATAAGGGAAAGGAAAATAGGAAATATGTCTGGTGCACATTTTGCAGAACAAAAGGTCATCATAAGAATGCGTTCCCAAATTTGCATAGTACTTGGGGATAGGAATGTCGAATCCTTTACCCATAGGAGGACCGGGGTGTGAAATACTTAGAACACATGGACATGATCCTTATCATTGTCCCATGATGCAAAAGTATCAAATGATTCCCATGATTACATTTTGTAATTTTTGCAAGTCAGTTAGACACGAAGAGAAGGATTGTAGAACCTTGGAAATAATGAAGGAGAGGACATCAAATACTTATTGGATGTAGGATGAATTAATGACAAGACAACCTATGCAGCAGCCACAGTGTAATAATGCACAACAGTTTGCAACACAACCATAGTATAATAATGCACAATAGTTTGGAGCACCACCGTAGTATAACAACGTGCAACAGTGTGCAACACCATAGTAGTACAATAATGCACGACCGCAGTACAATCAAGAACCACAGTATAATACACCGTGTGGAGACAATCAAGGAAACAAAGGAGGCATCAGAGGAGGAGGCTGTGGAGGATGAGNTAGCAATCTGAATTTTCATCTCTACCCTCCTAACAGTTTATGAGATCAAATGATTATCTCTTCCTATTTCCCCCTAGCAATTTGAACCTTCATCACTGAGGTTCTTTCTAACTTCCGACTCACCGATGTGAACCACTTTCCCTATGTCATTGAGGGTTTCAACTTCCCTCAACCACCTCCTTACTATTTATTTTGACTTATGGCTAACAACTTTTGGACATTCCACTTCGATTTCCTCTTCAAATTCCATTCATATGTCCAGTGTACCTTTGCTTCCTGCTGCATATTCAATGTCAACTTCTCCATTTTTTCTCCGATCTCCCTGAGCTCTTTGTCTATATCACCTTTGTTTTTCTATTGGTGGTCCTTGTCTTGACCACCCCTATGGATTTCAGTAGCCATATTTTCTTTCTTCACCTTCAGACCACCTGGATGTCTGCCATTTTCTACACACCTTGCAACAGTATTTATAGAGAATCACACTCTGTCTCCCTTCACCTGTTGTCTACAGAATTTTTTTAACTTCTGATACCACTTGATGTTATCAGATTACCTCTTTTCACCTTCTCACCTTTTCCTACGATCTGCAGACAAATTTTAAGCTCTGATACCACTTGATGCAGACCCACCTACTCTCCCTTGGGGCTGTGCAACCTCCTGGTCTAGGATCGTTCAAATCAAGGAGTCAGATAGACTTTTCGGGCCTCTGCTAGACCCCAAACCAAATTACACAGGTCCCCTTTCCTTTAAAGTGCGGGTTCTGTCAAACTCACAAGCTCTTTCCTAGCCTCTTTGAAGAGTTTGAATAACGAGCATTAGCTTCCCTTGCTATATCCTTCCCTTCATATGACCACGGGCTATTACCTTGGGCCAACTCCCTTCGCAACTTTGGGTTTTAGAGGTTTTAGAAACACCCGACCCCTTTTCCTCTGAAGTCCATACCGATTAAATCTCCCGGACCAGATCGACGGTCCACACTGTCTCTACAACTAACGACTGAGATCTAATTTTTTACTTTGGCATTCGGCAGTTTTAGATGCAGCCTGTCCCTTTTCACCCAAACCTGAAACCGATGAATTCCTCTAGGCCATATCTATGACCCACACTCTCTCTACAACCAACCACCAAGATCCACTTCGTAGTTTTGTGCTTCGATGCTTTTCACTTCACCACTCGCCAATTCCTATGAACCCCAAACTAACGAAGTCCAACTGCCATGAGAGGGATCGATGGTCTCTGCTCCTTGCGCAGATCAATGACCCACAATGATTTCAGGCTCCCTCACTTCGGAAATTCCAAAACACTTCTTTACAAAACCTCCGAAGTGGATTTCTAACGTAGTGAACCTCCATCCTCCACGTTTCCCCCTACAAATAAACAGTTCACGCTCTCCTTTAAGATGAACGATCCACAATAACTTCGGGCTTTGACACTTCAATGAATTCCTAAGAACCACCACATGAATCCTCCGGAGTAACAAACCTCCGAAGTACACAATTTGTAGACACCTATCCAATTTTAAAGGATGGCTTGGATGGACTCCGGTGCTTCAGCCTTCGTGAGTTCTTGCTCCAACAACTTCACTTTTTTCTGGAGTGACTTTCCTCCGGACTGGAAGATATTCTGCTATGTGTCCTCTTTCATAGATGACTGGGATGACTTCATGACTTTGGCCTTAGGGAGTCCTCGCACCTTCAAGTTCCAATTCCTCCGAAGGGATTTTTCTCCAGAGTGTAGCATTTGATGACACTTGTCATCACCAACAGATGACTCATATATGCTCTGACTCTTGGCTCTTCGAGAGTTTCCTACCCTTCCACACTCACTCCTATGGAATGTCGGATCTCCTGCCACGTTTCTCTGACTAATAGACGACTGAGATCTCCTCTACTACTTTGGCCTTCGGGGATTTTCGAAGCACCCTACTTCATTTCCTCTGGAGTGCCTCTCCTCCAGAGTTAACCTCCTACTGCCACGTGCCTCTTGACGATTAACGACCATGATCTACTCTGCTCTTCGGAGATTTGATATTTTTTCATACTCCTCAACTGAAAACCCCTCGGAGTGATAATTTTCCAGAGTTTCAGATCTGTTGACACGTACCCCTTCCCAGCACTAACGGCTAAAGTCTGCTCTAGCCTTCGGATCTTTGATGATTTCACACTCTGATCACCTAGATTCTCCAGAAGTGCCTCTTCTCTGGACCTCTAGATCTTCTGGCACCTGTCTCTCTGGACGATGGACAGTTCTGATCCACTTCAGGACTTCGATGAGTCCGCTCTCCTGTGTACTTTCAAAGGACTTAAGGCTCGTGCACTTTACCTGGATCCGATGAATTTCGATCCCTCACGCTCAGATCCAATGGCTGGGATCTATTCTCCTCCTCAAAACGCTCCTTATGATGTATGGATGTAGATAAAATGGTCCAGATCTCTTTCTGCAGCTGATCTGATAGTAGTTGTTTCTCCTCCTCCTAAGCTTCTTCGTTCTCCTAAAATTGGGAAAATTTGTAAGTGTTCAAAGGTTTTGGCCTCTGAAACTTCTACTGCAATCTCGAATGATTGCGTTTCAACTTGTGCTTATCCTCCTAAGCTTTGGGACTTGGAATAAGTCTGTCTCCTGTGCACTGCTTGCGCTATCTCTTCTGAGCTTTGGGACTTACTCAAAATTTCAAAGGGACTTGGACCTTCTAGTTCCTTAGAAGATTTTCCAGTGCCTTGGTGGCACTTTCTTCTCTCTTTCTCTTGATATTTCAAACTTATACAATTTTGTCTCCCTTGTGCACTCCTTGCACTTAATTGGCCTTCAGTCGACTTCAGACTTAGAATATTTTCCAGTAATATTCTTGCACACTCCTGGTGCCTGCTCAATGAACTCCTTGCATAGACTCTCCCTCGGAGTGTTCAATAACTCTAGGTTTCTTCTTTGTGCCTTCTCTGCAAAGTCCTTCCTCTAGTGTATTTAGTAACTCTGAGGATTTCCTTGGGTCTATATTTATCTTGGTGTGCCCTATTGGCACATTCTCTTCTAAATTTGATTGAAGTTCATATGTGCACTCCTTGCAGTGGCTCAGAGAGTTTCCACCACTCTATCATGCACTCCTTGCATATATCCTAATAACCTAGAACAACTCAAAAACTCACAGACAGATAGTGAATTCTATCTGTTCCCTGCAGATGGAATCTAACTCACATCTACAACATACATAACTATCTATAAAATTCATAAAACACACATAAACACATAAAGAATCATATGCAAGAAAAACCATTTTTTTCATTAACATGAATGTTTGATTACAATATGTGCAAGCTGAACTGTAACAAAGTCTCAACTCTCTCCTCTCTTCTCTTCTCTACCTTCTACAACCTCTAATGGGTATGTGTTACAATGAAAAACCAAAAAGGGCTCCTCAAGCCTTTCTCTCTAACTACTCTAGTGGTGTCTCATCACCATTTACAATGTCTATCTACTCCAGAAAAAAAACTAAGTAAGACTTAAGTTCCATTACATTAAATTATAGGAGTGAAACTCCCTGATTACTCATGATCATTTAGCTCCCAAGCATTTTGATCTTCTTTAGTTTTCAATTAGTCCAAAAAAAAATATTTGCAGGAAATGCCAGCGTTAAGATTCTGAATTGATTCAAAGGCGTGCTAAGGCGCTGAGATGTCATCCCATGTGGCTTTGCTAACGATGCCTAGGTGGCTTGGGACGAGCCACATGTCAGTTTTGGGGGCCTGTTGGGCACAAGACAATTTTGAGGAAGAATCCAATTTTGGAAAGTAAAGCTTAAATTAGAAAAATACATCTAGAAGGAAAAGAAACATGTGCGAGGGAAAGCCACATGCAAAGGAGGAGAGCATGCAAGGCGTGCATGCAGGAAAACCTAACCACGTTAAAGTTAGGTTTTTTGTAAGATATGGTGATGACTGATAAGAAAAATACAAGTATAAATAAGTACCTAGGAGGTCTAGGTCGGGATGGGAGAATGTTAGAGAATACTATTTTTCTTGGCTAGGAGAATGACTATAAGATTTGATACCTTTTGTAAGATGTTGAGCTATAGGAGAGTCAAGTAACTAGATCTTGAGGGTTAGATCGTAGGCTGAGGAGCCTGATGCGATCTAGTCAGCCTCACAGAGGCTATAGAACCTATTTTGTGATTGTATGATCATGAACTGTAGTTCACATGGCACCATATATTGCAAAAATTTAAATAAAAGATCCTAATAGCTAGATATTTGTGGACGTAGCCCAGGAGGGGGTGAACTATGGTAACACTTGTGTTATGTGTTGTGATTGATTTCTTGTTTACCTTCTGTGAGTAGTTAGATTATGAATGGATAATTCTGTGAGATCTGTGATATGTTAGATCTATTAGAATGCATGAGTGGACTTAACAGGTGAATGAATATTAAGAATAATAGAAAGAACAATCAGATCAAGGTCTAAGAAGATGAATTGCAATCCCATATCCCCACTCTTTCCTAGACTGCAAGCATCTAAGCGTTGCAGTCACCCATATGACTATCTTGGGTGAGACTGCGCAGTACATTCTGTGTGTTGTGTTTCCTTCTGGTTTACCAAGAGGGCCGATAGTTTTAGAGGGTTTTGTTGGAAACCTATTCAGATCTGAGCCTGGGTGAACCTAAGAGTAGGAAGAGAGATTAATAACCAACATGATGTAACAAGTTTTTACCCACTTTTGGTAGTATAAATATATGATGTATGAGGTAGATAGGATATCATTTGTGGGGAAATATCTTTGAGAACTTTTCTAAGTTTTGAATCGCAGTTACTAGTTTTGGTTGAGAGTCGTGGAGCTCATATTGTATCAATTTTGGAGACTTATGGAGTGTAACTGAGGGTCAGGTTGCAATATGTGGAGCTTGGTGCGACACTGTTCAACCTCACCATTACCAACTTATGATGTAATGCACACAACACAAGATTTTGAAGAAGATGAATAAATAAGCATAAAATGCCAAATCTTTGTGGACGTAGCCCAGGGGGTGTGAACCATGGTAAAATATTGTGTCAATGTGTGAAATTTTTTCCCTTATGTGTTTTTATTCTTAATGATGAATGATTTTTTAAATGAATGAATATGTTAAGTTTAACTTGCAATGCACACTAGATTAGACATGTTATTTCCTACATAATGAATGTTAAGGGTTAGATGAATGGTAGATATGAATGATGATATGATAGTTCTGATGAGTATTGAAGTATAAGTCGATAGGTATGCCCAACATCCCATGAGCATCACCCCTTCCATGATTGCAGACGTTTGAGTCATGCAATCACCCATAAGCCATCTTGGATGAGACTGCGATGTGCAGTCTATGTGCAGTGTTACATTTTGTTTTACCAGAGGGGTCGATGGTTTCTAGGTTTTTTTTAAAGAACTAAGGTAGAACCCGGGTCAACCCATACATCCGAAAAATTGTTTCGTTGGAACTCATCAGATAGGATTGGAGGGGATTTGATGGAGAGAATGTAGTGGTAAAAAGGGATGTTTAGGTCATGGAAACCTACCAAGAAAGAGATTGAAAGATGGTTGGAGAAAAAGCATCTCGAGTTTGCATAGAAAGACAATAGAATCCCCAGGTATACACCACGCTAATATATATAGAGGTATGTGTTTACTGGTTTTCATGAGGCATATTTTTGTGATTTTCTAGAGTTTCTATATGAGTGGATATCAAGGTTGAAGGATACTCATCCAGCTAACCGAATAAGGACAGTAAAGTGGACTACTAATAATATTGCGTGGTTGGAAAGGGTCAATAATAAATTCATGGACGCAGTGGATTTTTGGTTAGACATCATTATTACAGGGTTTATTACTGAGTTTTCAGTTGATACTGCGAAGTATTACATTGCTGCAGAGCATGAGTTTCTGAAGGGACCAAGAGGAACGTACATTAGGTCACTTTACATGTTGATCAAGATTCTATTACATGATAAAGGAGTGATGACAATAGATTCAAATAGTTAAATCACTCTACGCACATGGGGGAGCTGGGGGAAGCACTAAGGAAAGTATGAGATATGGAGAGGGATTTGGACTAAGGATAGAAGAAGGAAACAATGGACTCCATTATGATGGATGAGGAACATACCACTGAGATAATGGAAAGAGAAGGAGTGACACACATTGGAAGACCCTACCAATATAAGGTCAATAGGAAAAAGAGGGCAGTAGCCGAGCGAGAGGGATTGGACAATGATGAGGAAGAGGTAGAGGATACCCATGCAATGAGGAATATTTAAGAAATATTGCATGACACATATGAGAGGAAAACGAGAGGTCATGGGTCCAACGTAGAAGAAGGTTGTCCATTCCATATTTAAGTTAGTGTGGAACCCACAACCCCATGTGCGACTAAGACATTTGAAGAAGAAGAAACATTCAGAAAAAAAGTAATTAGTGGTAGAAGGATTTTAGTAGGACGAGGGTCCAATGTAAATTCAAGCAGAAGTATCTACATCGCATGGAGGTGGTAGTACAAAAAACTTCACAATGGAAGGAGTAGATCCAACTATTCGGTTACTAGAGTTTTGTGGAGAAGGGTTGGAGGACCCAGAAAATCATTTGTTTATTTGTGAGAAGATTTGGGTAGCTAAGTAGATTACAAATGAAGATACAAAAGTGTCGCAGCTGGCTATCACATTCAGAGACCGTGCATTGGACTGGTATATGGTCCTCACAGTAAACAGTCCAGAAGGAGTGCCTACAACTGTCGCATATGCGAAGAAGGTATTGATCAATGAATTTCAACGACCTAGTTAAGGGGATCAGTTCATGAATGAGATGATAGAGATCAAACATAATCCAGGTGAGTTAGTTTGGGAAGTTGATCAGAAGTTCAAGAGGCTAAAAGACAAGTTGAAGTATCCTATTATAGATATGAAACATAGGCATTTATTTGTTAACTCTTTATTGGCACATTTGAAGTATCCATTGAGGGAACAAAAATTCCAAACCCAGGATGAGGCCTTGGAAACAACTTTTCAATTAGAGGAAAACCTGTATAATCACACATATCCATATATGGAAGAGTTGAGAGAATATCTAAATAACCTGACATTCCAGCTGAATCAGAATAAGGGAAAGGAAAATAGGAAATATGTCTGGTGCACATTTTGCAGAACAAAAGGTCATCATAAGAATGCGTTCCCAAATTTGCATAGTACTTGGGGATAGGAATGTCGAATCCTTTACCCATAGGAGGACCGGGGTGTGAAATACTTAGAACACATGGACATGATCCTTATCATTGTCCCATGATGCAAAAGTATCAAATGATTCCCATGATTACATTTTGTAATTTTTGCAAGTCAGTTAGACACGAAGAGAAGGATTGTAGAACCTTGGAAATAATGAAGGAGAGGACATCAAATACTTATTGGATGTAGGATGAATTAATGACAAGACAACCTATGCAGCAGCCACAGTGTAATAATGCACAACAGTTTGCAACACAACCATAGTATAATAATGCACAATAGTTTGGAGCACCACCGTAGTATAACAACGTGCAACAGTGTGCAACACCATAGTAGTACAATAATGCACGACCGCAGTACAATCAAGAACCACAGTATAATACACCGTGTGGAGACAATCAAGGAAACAAAGGAGGCATCAGAGGAGGAGGCTGTGGAGGATGAG
>JZKD02S0526767.1:0-16666 GCA_000966675.3 Picea glauca | reverse complement strand
TGATAGTTCAAATTAAGAGGTGTTGAACTTTTGTTGATAAGGAGTGGGCCTAGAGTTCAAAGGAGTTTTTATAATAATATAAATAATTTTAAAATTTATAAAATGAATATATAATTAAAATATATAATAGTTATATATTTTAATTTTAATTTTTAATGAAAAAAAAGTTTTTATTTGTTCTTATATTAAGTGTTTTAAAATAAGAAAATTGATATTTTATCAATGTTAGGTAGATTTTTTTTTCTTCTTCAATTTTAAGATATTAGAAAATATTAATTATCAAAATTATGTTAATAATTCCATTAAATATTAAGTAGATTTTCTTTTCTTCCATCTTAAGATATAAGACAATATTAATTACCAAAATTATGTTAATAATTCCATAAAACTAACCATATATATAAAAAATTATAAATCTTTTTAAACATCGTACTTCCTATTAAAAAACAAAAAAATTGCATAACAAATATGTGCAATGTTTGTCATTTTATAATGACAAAGTATTTTATTATTCTTAATTAAAAATAAAAATATGTTTTTCATTTTATCATGACAAAGCATTTTATTATTCTTAATTAAAAACATAAATAAGCTGTACAATGATGTAACAAATTTATTTTTTTAATCATTAATATATAAGTATATTTTTATGCATAATATATATTTTAAAATTTTAATATAAATTATTTTCTTATTAATATAATTATAATGGTTAATTAATTATATAATAAATATATATTTATTTAATTTCTTTTTAATTATATTAGGGTTAATTAATTATATAATTAATATATGTTTATTTAATTACATATATATTATGTAATTAAAAAAAAAAAAAAGTCATCCAAAAAATTACATATATAAAAAAACAAAATCAATCCGTCTCCCAAAAAAAATTACATGCGTCTCCTAAACATGATTCAAAACAATTAGTATATTTCCCAGTAATGATCTGAAAACATATTTTGTTTGAAGCGCGTTTACAGTGATTGTTTGAAATTAATTTTATATATATATATATAGGATAGAAAATGATATGTTAGAAGTTCTGATTTTTACACAAATGCAGGAAATTTTTCAACCTGAAGTACAATCGGAAAATATTTACCTTCTAAGTTTTTTCTATCCCCTGAAACTGATTTGTGTCATTTCCGGAGGCCACAGCCCAAGGACCCAGACAAACCACCGCCCAATGCAGGCTTGAGTCTTACAATAGAATGTTTTTTGTTCTTATTTTCTAGACTCATCACAATAGAATGCAATTTTCGGTTTCTTGTTTTTTCAGCAAAGCCACCGGCAGTGATTCCACCAGAACCATCTCTACATAATTTTAATGGCTTGTAAGGGGATTTATACCCCTATGGACCTAGCCCAACCAATGTGGGATATACAAGGAAGGAAGAGAAATTCCCTGAAGGTTGTTTTAGGAGTTGTAAAAATGGTGGAAGTGGAAGAGGAGTGCTTAGTATTAGCCTCAACACGCTGGTATGAATTGCTCAAGGATATTGGAGAAGAGATATTGGTGTTGCTAACACGTGCATGCCTATGTAGGTTTCACAGCGTTTGTAGGGAGTGGATTTCCCTCTTCTCATCCATTAAATTCATAAGGACTAGATGGGTGGAGGTACCTTCAAACAAGAACCCATGGTTAGTTGTTTTATATAAAGTCAATTTCCAAATGGGTTTATTGTTTCTTCATATGAATGTGGAAGACCTACATTTCATTTTCATTTTTTTTCCTTTCATAGGGACATGAAAAGTGCCCTATGAAAAGATGAAGTTGAAGTTGTTCTTGGTAAATATCCCTCATGATAGATATATATTTTTTTGCAATCCTCTAACACAAGCATTCTTAAAATTTCCTTTCATGTCATTGACAAAAAATGTTTTGATTGAAGGCATTGTGGGCTAGAAAGTGGATACTCAAGAGACCTACTAAGTGGTGGATATGGGCTTGTCCCATGGGAGTGATGTATAGATAGTGGAAATATATGACTTTGATGAAAACTCATGGCTAGTTGTTGGATACCTGCCCAAGAATTTGGATAGGTTTGGTCTATCATGGGGGATTTATTTTTGTGATTGCTTCTTCTATTGTAAAACACTAATCTATAAACTTCCATGGATATTCCACTGGAACTGTTCGTCGCAGTAGATCAAATCTTACAATTTATTGAAATATTTTATTATGAAGTTTATTACCTTAGATATCATATTTATTATGATTTGATTAGTGCTCAAATTTATGGAAATAACTAAAACCGAAATAAAATAACAAGCAAATGAACACACCATCCACACAAATAAACACAAGATGTGTCCTAGGAAACCCAATAAGGGAGAAAACCTAGCTAGAAGGTGAGGCCTATGCTCTATTCTCTTTTCCTCAGTTAATAAATGAAAGTGCAAAGAGAGGAGGCACTCTCTATGGAGTTTCCCTAGACATTGTGGCTTGAATGGCTACTACAAAATCTGTTACCTCCTTTGTTATACTTCAATAACCTACTCCTAGATGCTTTGCTCAACTATGGAACAATAACAATACTAAAAGAATGGAACCCCTTCTCTTCCTAGTGGCCTGGTATTTAACATAGCTTGATAGTTGTCTAGGGTTAGGGTTAGGGTTTTTGCATGCCTCAACCTTCAATTAATGTTAGAGTTTTACACCCTTTAGAAACTTCTTGAAATTCCACAAATGATTGTCCCCACATGTGTGATAATGGGGGCTAACGTGGCATTTGTGTTGGCTCTCTTACGTGCATCCTTCTTAACACTGGGGGTTGATGACCCAGGGTTCATCTAGAGTTGATCAACAAAATCCCAAGGCGTCGACATATCAATCTTCAATTAAGGACCAAAAAGGGTCTCACCTGAGACACCATGAGAATCACAAAGACCATTTGGTCTTGTGTTGGAAATGAAGGGATAAAGAATACAAGGGAACCACTTGGGATATCATTCATTCATTTAATGATACTTCGTTAACAGACTAACAACATGCATTGTTAACAAAATCATCCACTAATATCAGAATAGACACATCAAGTGACAAAGAGAATTACAACTTTGTATTATCCTCATTAAACAACATAATGCATACATCAATGGATTCACATTGCAAAGGGAATAGCACTATGCACACTGGTCCATTCTACAAGTCTTTCATTACAATGCGTCATGCAACCTGCACTCCCTGTCCAGACTCTAACCTCTACTGGACTACTAGATTGACTCTATTACAGACTCTAAAATAGAACATTTCTAGACTCATACAAGACTGCTACAAGACTAAGAAAATGACTCATACAAAACTTGGACTGCCTTTCGCAGAACTCAGTCATACTCTTTTCTTCTTCTCCCTCTCGTCTGGACTTTTTTTACCTCTGATCTCTTTTTCTTATTCTCTACCTTATTCTCTAGTGCTCCGCCACTTTCTTCTCTACTCCAATTGCTTTAGTGATCGCCACTTTCACGCACTTTTGATGTATGCATGCAGCCCATGTAACCTCCTTGGAGTGTGGAAGTCCTAACGAACTTTCCATCTCATCCATCATCTACCTCACAATATCTTGTGTTGTCTGGGTTCATTAGGAAGATTCCCGAAGATATTCTTCTTACTCGACGTGCATGTAGTATATTTCCAATCTCTTATGTGCATTATAGAACTTTGATCGGTTCACGTGTCTTATTCCATTCATCACACAATTGTTGATGTGTGCATGAGAAACTGATGTGCATGCACGACTGATCTGTGTGTGTGCAACCTACCCAAAACTTTGGGTGCCAACAACCTCCTGACACTATTATTTGGCTCGTCCTTGAGCCAATGGCATTGTTCATTATGTGATGGAAGCAATGGATGGCACTATCTTCATGAGTTCCTGGAGGAACTCCTGAAATTGGCTATTAGTTTCATCCAAAGTTGTGCGCAGTTGCTAAGTGAGATGGACCACCTGATCTGTGTCGATGGTTGTGACTTTTGGAGCTTGAAGTTTAACGAGCTCCATTTTCTCAAGCATAGGAGCAGTTGTGACTTACGTTGCAACAAGTTGTGTGTAGAATATTTGGGCCTTATCGGTCGCTTCATTGGCTATCTCGGAGATAGTCTATTGCTCCACTCGAGTGGCAGTGATTTTTCTTGTCTTTTTGGCAATGGATTTCATCGCAGCTTGGTGCTCACCTGGGGATAAGGAAGTTAGGTTGATCTTATGTTGGGAGACCTTTGTTTCTACAGTGCGGATCTATTCATCAATGATGATGATCTCAGGGGGATTCTAGAGGCGATTCCAGAGTGTAAATCTATATTTAACCAAGCCTAAAAAATATTTTAGTCACACCTGGCCATTTTGGAAGGATTCCTCAACCATAGCGATCTTTTGTTGCAATTCAAGATCTTCTAGAGTATATCGTTGGAGCCTCATGCAAAGCTCGAGGTTATGTGATTCCAACATCTGGAGGTGCTCTGTGATTGAATGAAGTTTTTGGGGTGCCTGTAGATCAATTTTTTCACTTCCTAATGGGTCTACCCATGAGTACACCTCTTCTAAGACACTAACGAATTTTGAACAACTGGTCAAGATTGCCTCGTATTGTACTCTGGTGTTCGCATGCATGACGACTTCAACAAGATGAAGGGCTTGGAGATCCTATCGTGAAACCTCTACTTCATATTTCACCATCACTTCGTGATGATGTCATGCCTAGGTATCCTTGTGGGTTGTTATTTCCCGTTCATGTTGCTATCATAGTTGTTCATGTGCCCGATTGATAGTATGGTTCCTATCCTCGAGTTTCATTATGATGGTAGACAAAACAATTTGTAGGTCCTCAGTATGTACCTGTGCAAGTAAAGTTCTTCCTTGGCCAATTCAGTAGGGACAACGACCAAGGGGCTAACCCGCAACACTCTTTTCTGGCTTGTGCTGCTAACTTCCTCGGGCTGAGAGTCCTGATAAGGAGAAAATGGAGGTGATGGGAGGGCCAATTGATGATAGAGGGAATTGAACTTCCCCACAACATCTTTATGGATATCATACTCCCTTGTCAGTTGTGTACAAAGCTCCTTGATCAACTTGGAAGGGGTGGTCACTTTCTTGGTTGTTTGCAATACCAGAGTATCGACCTCCGGTCGTTTACTTGTGGTCATGAGTTGACGCTTTCCAAGAACTTAACCAGGGTATATATTCTGCTACATGGAAGGCTCCAAGATCGCTTGCTCAATTCGAGTGGTTTCTGGTTGGGGCGAGGGAATACGCTCTTCCTCTATGCTAGTGTCCAAATTGATGGGAGCCAACCCCTGTGTATTTGAGGGTCTCTTTCAATTGCGAATATTGTCCTCATTTTCTTTTCATTACTCCTCAATCTACATTTTATCCTCTCGATCCTGCTGCATTGGTTTGGTGGAAGTGTTGGCCTTGTGTGCTTGAGATCTCAAGGCCATTTCTTTCTGTTAGGTTGCAACTACGACCCACATATTTTCTTGAGATTTCTTTTTCCATGTCTCGAACTATGATTTCTCATTGACAAATAAGGGTTGGTAGTCTTCATTCCACTCTGTAACACTCATTGGTTGTATGTCCTTCTGTGTGATGAAAAAAGGGATTATAGCCTCGACTTTGTCCTTATATGTGGAGGGTAAATGAAAAAATTATGGAAATCACATTCAAATTCAAGATAATCAATGTACATATTCATGAGACACTTCAGGATGAAAACCATTACATTGGCGACAACTATCAATTGCATGAACCATTTCTGGAAGGCCTTTTTGACACTTTTTTATGCTCATCTTGCACTGATATTTCTTTGGTCTACTGGAGTGTTAAGAATCTGAGTGCAGAAAAAAAATTGTGCATAGTCTGCATCCTCCTCATGGCTTGGGGGGGCTTCCATAGAACCATGCCAAGTAACAAAATTATCCATCTATAGTGAAATTCTTTGCCCAAATCTTGGGCATCAAGATAGTTGTCCACAAACTCCTTCAATAGGTATCGATCCCATGCCATTTGGACTCTGCCAATAGATCTTCCAGTGACAAGCACGACACCAATGGGGAACTCATCCCTCCAACATTTCCGTAGGATCTTGTATGCAAGTAGTTGTATCACAAATATGACCGTCAGATTGTTGATATCAAAAATCAAAACCTCATGCTTCTCCTTGCACGTTCCAAATCTAGTGTAGACTTCCTCTTGGGTTGGGTCTTTTAACTTGATGGAATTATCTGGGTATTTTTCAGATATCGAGAGGCTCGAGACTTGGTGCATGGTATTATGGTCTACTGGGTATGATTAGTCAAGCCATATGATCCTCCATGCAACCTGCTAATCATGAAGAAAACACATGACTGAACTGTTAGGGCCTATTCGAAATGTGGGAAATTGATCAACGTCATGATACCAGACTGTCAAAAGGGCATTTCCCATTTCTAGATAGTTGTATTTTCTATGTTTTCATCTCACTGGACTACATATGCATATTTATCAAACTGCAGTTCCAGAAACTGGTTTGGGTCATGAATATTGTGGTCAATACACCACGACATTGGACCTTTTCCCAATGTCATCCCCTTGAAACTTACTCCATCCGACATTGTTGGTTCTAGTTTTGATTGTTCTTTCGTTGCCTTGGAATCCTGTCATGTGTGGGGTTTTCTTGGGGAATCCATTATGTTCTGCAATGGTCGCACACTCCTAGGATAGGCTATAGAGCTTGAACCCACTCTAGGAATAAACACGATTGGAATTTCTTGATTGGTAGCTATGAACTTCTCTCATCGAATTTGCTCCCTCCTTTCGTCTTTAGGTGAAAGGTGGAAACCACAGAGATCGAGTATGGGTGGTTAAATAAACATCGGATGAGAGATTCCCTAGTTTTTCAGTTAGCCAAAACAATTATTCATCATTTATGCACCCAATATAAATGTCCCACGTCACGGGGTTGCCATACTACTTGGGTTTATATTTCCCACCAGGGCCTCACTGTCAGTCGGTTGATGAACACCTTAATTCCTACCATCTAAGTCACCTAGGCTTGTCATATTGTTTATCCACACCTTTCATGTCATCCTTTCAACCTGTCAAAGTATTTAACTTTCCAGTATTTCCAAATCGACAAAACCCTGTAGTGGATGATTGCATTTACGACTTGATTTTTCCCAAAACACACTAAATTTTCGTGTTAGTATAACATGTTGTGTTTTCCTTTAGTACACCAAAGTGTCTATGCTGCCTAAAATTTATTTTGATGTTGACTACTCTATGCATGCATGAAATCTTATTATTCAATGGTTTTGTGCATGGTTACTATGCACCCCTGTGTCTACACCTAAGTTGTTAACCTATCACATCGACCCCTGATGAGTTGCGACGCTCCTTTACGTGGATCTAGTTCTTTGTATTCTCATGGAGGATCTTCAGTACTCATGGTTGGACCTGGGGGAATTTGTTGTCCATCCAATCATGAACTGGGTTCAACCTCCGACCTATGCTTCTCTTCTATTGGCTCGATGATAGTCGAAGGAACACGAGGGACAAGCCTTACTACCGGCATAGTGAAATTTTTTTTTGGATGGATCCTTCACACATTTAGAATTTTATTGGCCAACCAACACCTATCATAGGAAAAAATATATTTTTGGATGTCGACCCTCAGTCTGAAAATTTCCTTCATTGAGTCCACTACTTCAGCTCATTCGCGTAGATGTTCACGATGTGTCACCCACCATTGCGCGAGTATGCCTTCCATCACTGTGTCGAGGGATCGTATCTGGTGGGTTAAGGGAACTTGTTTCATTTGGGAAATGAATGCTTCCACCAAACCCATTTTATAAAATAGATATGGCGTATCAGGACCAAATCCAACCTCATGTGCCACGGTGGTAATTTGTGTGCATTTCCTACTCGAGACTTCATACAACTTATTTTGGAACCTTTCCATAACATCTTTTGAATCAGTATCATATGAATTCACACTTCTCCATCTTAGCTCCCCATCTGTTATGGGATTGATGTAACCCTATGTTCCCTGTGATCCGATATATGTTTTCAATAATGGATATCTATGCATCCTCATTCATAGGATCATTGTATCGGTCACCTTCATTCATATCTAATGGCACGATCACGCGCAAGGTGTCCATTTCAAAAGACATTTTACTTTTCTTCAAATTCAACATGGCATTATTGTCAAATGCCCAATCAATACCAAGTAGTGAAGGGTATGGATTTGAGTCATCCATGATCTCAATCACCTCAAAAATTTCCTTCGTCTTCACCCCTTCAATGTTCACTTCGACCTGTTCTAGCCGACTATAGGATAGTTTTTGTACTAATTAGCCAGCCTGAGTTGAATGGGGGACGACACCAAGTTAATCCTGCCCATAAACTCCCATGATTTATTTGGCAGGATGTTCACATTAGATCTCGGATCCAACATGACTCCATCCATATCAGAGCTATTGAGTTCAATTGTCATCTTGAACTCTCTTCCTGTGTACTTTTTCTCGTTGACCTTGCACACATCCCTTTTTAGTAGTGGGGAGTATATGGATAAAGTTGTTCCTTCTTCCCCCATACAAATTGTTAACATGTGCGTCAACTTTCTTGCAGCATCAATATCACTTAACAAATCCAAACAACAACACAACAAGTTACTTACTTGGTCTTCTACTTTCCCTTCATGACCAATGTCATGCAATGCTTCTTCTCACGTTGTGCATCTCATCTCTTCACACATGTGCTCCTCTATTACCTTTTGTTCAACTTGACACACTTCTTATTTCTCGTGGGATTATTCCAATGAAATCTGTGTCACACATTGTATATCTTCACTCACACGAGCTTCCTACAAAGACTTTTGTGTGGCGCGATGCAATTCTTCATGGGCTTGAGATTTCCTCCAAAGATCTTTGTGTGGAACGCTATACTTCATCACATACCCGATCTTCCTCTAACGACCTTTGTGTCCCATGATGCAGCTCTTCACATGCTCTCTCCTCCTCTATATCCCTTTGTGCATTGCAAAAAAAATACTTCTATTGTGCAACATCAAACTTAGGAGGGACTTGCATTGATTTTCTTATCTTCCCTTCTATTCTCTGGCATGAGCGTTCTCCATGTTTTAAGAACATTCTCGTTTTATATCCTCCTCACTTTATCACCCGCACGTCAACTTCTTCATCCTTCTTTTTTTTCTCATGTGGCTCTACAATTACCAAGTTGTAGTGTGCCTTCATCTCTTCCCACGTCTTCAACAAGTCGAGACAATCCTCCATGGAATTCTCGATACTATAGCAGTACCCATAGAGAGCACGCGGTTTGGTACAAAATATTGAAACGTAGTCTATCTCGCCACAAATGAAAAAAGTGGGTGGTCCTCTTCCACCTCCTCCATATCCTCTTCCTCGACCTTGCCCATATCCACCTCTAGGACCTCCTTGGTATCCACCTCTCTCTAGCCCTCCACGGTCACCACCTTTATACTCTTCCTGAACCTAGAAGGAATCATGAGTGTGGTCATGCATCAACTGAAGTGACTGATATTTTTTCACATAGTGCCCCATGCATTTATAGAACTCGCAAAACGGGGTATGGTGAGTCTCTTGGTATTTCTCCAATGTTGGGTAGTGGGGAGGGATATGGCCCCACTATCTGCAAATCTCGCACAATTCAATATGAGGCCTAGTTAGAAATGTATTCGGTGCACCCATCACCAAGTAATTTCCCAACATGGGACATTCATCCCCGTGGTGACCCTTTGATCGACATGTAGTACACCACATGTTCTTGTGCACCACTTTCATCTTTTTCATATCTTACAATTACATTATCATATTTTCAAGATGGGATTGCACCTACGCCAATCCTATTGATGTATCTCCACCTCTCGGTGTGGCTTCCAGGTGCATCACAATCACCATCGCCTCTGCCTACGTGATCACCTTATGTTGGGTGAGCAGAACTCGGATATGGGGGAGTAGTCTTGTAATGAACCATTCCTTATGATGAACATATTGGATATAGAATTTCAGCCTATCTAACAATATCTTGAACCACTGGTCATAATCCCATATAGTATCTCCAATTTGTTTCTTGATTTATTTTATTTTAGTAATGCATTGTGATTCTAAAACTCCCTAAGAAGATCTCTCTTAATTTATGTTAGGGTCCTCATGGGTCCCACTAGCACAGTCGCATTGTACTTCATGTATCACGTCATATCTCTATCTTTGAAAGTGGTCTCCAATTGTGCAATCTTTGATGCTTCATTTGTGATCCTCTTCACATGTGAAGTAATGTTTCTTTGCATCGTCCTTACCCATTCCATGGAACATGGGTAGCCTCAGTGTTGTATATTGATTTATCATTCTCAATCTAGGACTATGTCGTCCCGACTAATTACCAGTTGTCAGTGATCTTGGTATTGATACTCTTCCCTGTGAAGTATTTTTGACTTCACCTTCTTCTTCACTCGCATCCTCTCTTCTTTATTCTAATACTCTTTCTTCCTCTACTCCTATCGCCACACTATCTATTGATATTTCTTCTTGATTACAAATGCACAAGGGGGGTGGTTCAAAGAGGGGGTACCTCCATCTTCTCTCATCATTTCTTGTGATGGATTCCAAATAATTACCTACCTACAGCCATGCAAGACCATCTACTATATCTAAATCCTCTTCCCCTTCTCGTAGGGGTTCTTCACCATCCTCAGCTACTTCAAAACCTCTACTTTGTGCCTCATATTCCTTTGAGGTCGTGAAATCTCTCAACAGCCAAGGGGAACGAACTTCATCTTCTCTGACCCTACTACCACTACGATATCTTTACTGGATACCCTACTCCTAATGTCGTGCTTCTTCGACAACCTATCTTCGTCTATGCTCCTCTTTTGCACATCACTCTCTCCCACACTTCCTTCTGGTGCAATCTCCTTCCTCTTCATTCTGGGTCCGACCCATCTTCTCTCACCCCTTGTTACCTTCTTTGCACTCTTATTTTCTTCTTTCCTCCTTAACTCAACTCTTCTTGTGTATCTCTCATCTCTTTCTCTCCTCTTCTCTTTTGGGTCCATTCTCTCCTAACCTCATCTCAAGATCTTATGGATCCTCTCAATAGATCCATCTCCTCTCTCTCTTCCCCCCCTTATTTTCATCCCACCCCAAGCATTAGGGGTCTAGTCAACCATTTTATCTAAATCGACGCACATCAATATATCCTTTATCAACGAAAAAACATCTTTATCCACATTGGGATTTCTTCTAATAGTCTCTTCTGAGGACCTTCAACAAAACAATTTCCAACCTCGCCGAAAGAATCATTGTATTCTACGACGAACTCAATAATGTATCCTTCCCTCACTCAGGAAAATTGGAAATGATTTCTTGAGCCCACTTATTATCCAACACATTCATCCTATCAACTGTAGTATGGTCCTAGACTAGTGGTTCTTGGGGTCTCAAAGCAATGTTAGTGGAAGTTTTCCTCTTCAACCATTCATACAACAAACATGTAAACTCAACAAAGAAAATTGCATGCAAATCAATGTAGATATACCTCTCCTTCCAACGTTCAACATTGGTTATTAATCCCTTGGTCTCTTGTCGTGTAAACTCATCTTCCTTCATATATAACCAGTATTGTATTTCCTCCCAAGATGGATTCCACTTCATTCTCTCCCTTCATCGTGCAATATAAAACCTTCAGGTCTTGAGAATGAAACCATTTGTTGGCTCGCTTATGCACATCCTTCCTAACACTCAGGGGTTGATGACCTAGGGTTCATCCATAGTTGACTAACGAAACCCCAAGGTGTCAAAGTATCAATATTCATTCAAGGACCAAAGAAGGCCTCACCTGAGATGCCATGAGAATCATAGAGACCATCTAGTCTTATGTCAAAGATGAAGGGATAAAGCATACAAGGAATCCACTCGGGAAAACATGCACCATTAACAAAATCATCCATTAAACTCAGAATAGACACATCAGGTGATAAAGAGAATTGCAACTTTATAGTATCTTCATTAAATAATAGAATGCATACGTCAATAGATTCACATTACAAAGGGAATAATGCTACATTCTCTGGTCCATTCAACAGGTCTTTCATTACAATGTGTAATGTGCTCCCTTTCCAGTCTCTACCCTCTATTGGACTGACTCCATTACAGACTCTAAAAACGGACTTTTCTAGACTCATACAAGATTGCTACAAAGACAAAAAAGCATGACTCATACAAAACTCGAACTGCCTTTTGTAGGCCTCGGACAAACTCTTTTCTTCTACTCCCTCTTGTCTTGACTTTTTTCCTCTATTCTCTTTTCCTCTACCTTCTGCTCTAGCACTCCGTCACTTTCTTCTCTGCTCCACTTTCTCTAGTGATCACCAATTTCACACACTTCTATTGTATGGATGCAGTGCACATAACCTCCTTGGAGCATGGAAGTCCTAATGAACTTTCTAGCTCATACATCATCCACCCCATGATCTCATGTGTTGTATGGGTTCATTATTCAGGAAGAATCCTGAATATATTCTTCTAACTCGACATGCATACAATATCTTTTCAATCTCCAGTGTGCATTATATAACTTTGATTGAAATTCATTCCTTATTCCATACATCACATAGTTGTTGATGTGTGTGTGTGGTTGATTTGTGCATTCATGCAACCTACCCAAAACTTTGGGTGCCAACAATCCACTTGGTATAGTGGTAGTCAACAAGGCAGGTCAACTTGCAAGAGGCATAAATTTTGGATTCAAAATTTTATTGAGGTGATTTTCACACCATTGGGAATATTTCAGTGTCTATAACAATGTCGAGGGGCTATGAGTTGTACTCATAAATTTTCAACCCAAAAAATTTCCATTTGATGCCTCAAATTGGTTTCATAAGCCAAATCACCAAACTAGGACTTACCCCTAAAGTGACACCTGCAAGCCAATTTGTCCAATTTTTCCACCAAAAAAATATGTTTATAGCATATTTTGCCACCATCATGGCTTAGATGCCTCTATTTATCCATTATCCCCTTCTTATTAATCCCTTGCAGCTTGGGCGCACTATGAAATTTGTTTAAAAATCCTCCTTATCCATCCACATGCACTTTATGCTCACAAAAGGAGTGTGCACACACCCTTTCCCTTCAACAAAGGCTTGTGTTCCTTCAAAAATGGATAAAAAAATACAAAAAAAATGTGAAAATTTTGTGCTCCTGAGTGGGGTTTATGGGAAAATACTTTTGTAACTCCCTAAAACTTGTGAAAAATGGTCTCAACCATCTTGAAATGGTATAAAAAGAGGCCTAATGGATGGAAAGGATATCACAAAGAGAGATATCAAGACAATGACAAAGTTATCCTCATCCCCAAAGCAGTAAAAGTCAGTCATATCCCTACAGTTTTTATGACCATCATATGAATATGTGATGGCATCAACTATGGAATTAGGGATGCTAATCTGCAATTGTATAACTGCCATCATTGCCAAATGGGCATGCCCTTTACAAAATGTGAAGGAACTAATGTAGTGGGGCCCTTAGATTGTTCCAAGGAGAGGGTGAAACCATGAATAATGATATTAAAGTTCCAGACTATTGGGTTATGAGTTGTTTAGATTTGAGAAAGGGGATAGTGGAAATGTTTTTAAGTAGAAATAGAAATATTTTGTGATTTCAAAATTTTCATAAAAAATTATTAAAAATTATTAACAAGTGATTATCATACAAATGAAGGAAACATATATCATCAATAACATAAAGTGTGAGCTAATGTAAAGAGTCATGAATATCCGTACCATGTTTTCTAGTTACCAAAGTGTTGAGAGAAGCCACAAAAGTGGGTCTACTTGAGATCGAGGTTTTAATGGGTGGAAGGATCTATACAGATTGACTAGACTCAAATTATTAAGGATGATCTCTAAAACTAGTTCTTAAAGGTAAAATAGAACCATCCACTGAAATTTTATATGTATAGTTATATTTTTCATTAGATATTACATTATTTCCTCCTAATGGGATATCAAAGGTTATAATGAATGAAATATTTCATATGCCATACCATTATCCACATATGTGAAAGATGAATATTCAGTGGTATTACTAAACCATCGAGGATGTCATCCTCAAGTGGTGTAAGGAGAAAGAGAAATTTAAGAGGATTCCACTCCAATATATGAAACCAATTAAAGATCAAAAGGGTGGAAAACTAATTTTAAATTGATGAATTTTCTTATATACAAGTTTGGAGGTTCTCGAACAACCTAATGACCTTATCCAAGTTCATGAGAAATGAGGTTAATGGTAGCGCTAGATTAGTACAATATGGTCACCAAAAACTATTTTAGTCTAAAGTGGGAGAAAGATCCTTTCGAGCCATCTCCAACTATAAAAAGAAAAGTCTTTCGGAAAAAGGGTTGGATGGGTTGGATGTCTTGGAAAATATGGTATACACGTAGGATGAAAAATTCATTTTTCTAAAGAAAGAGAATTATATGATTGGAGAAATTTTTAGAATTGATGTAACATGTGGGTGGGGATGTGATGAAAATTTCATTGTTATTAAGAAATGGCATCATGATTTGGGGAAGGTCTTAGAATTTGATGTATCATAAGGGTGAGGGTGTGCACAAACACTCCCACCCTCATGTGGACTCCCACTCTTGTCATCCCCACCCTGATGATGTTGGACAAACCGACCACATTGAGAGGGGGGGTGAATCAATGTATAGCTCTTTTCACAATTCTTTCTTCCTTTAGTTAGCAACCACTTCAAACATTATCATTTATTACTTGCATTCACTATTATTTGCTTGCATGTAAACATATATCAACAACATTCATCAATAATAAAGAACTATGAACCGTCATCATAATGAACACAATGAGCGCCATATATATGTGTAAGATTTTGTATTATGTTGTTACATGAAGACTACAATCTCTAGGGTTTATCGGAACCAGCTGAAAAAGCAGCACCAACTCCAAGAGAGTTATAACTCTCAAGTATAAGACTCATCTTTCATATCTTAGCACCAACTGAGATGTGAGGATTCCAACCCTCAAGTACAAGACCCATCTTGTAGATAGAAAGAAATATGTCAAATTGTACTACAAGTGCATCAAATATGCACAACAAAACCTGTCATAACAACCTGTCACCTCAACATGTCTCATCAATCTCATCAACCAAATCAGATCTACTCACCAAGATCAATCACCAAGACAACTTTCAACCATATGCACAATATCACCAATATAACCAACAAGATACCTCTTGCAATACACCATACTCTCCATAAACCAAATACCATAAACTCTTACATCAACAATGCATCAACCCCTCATTGTAATACAACCTCAAATTGTACCAATAACTTCAACAATACATCTTATCCAAAAACCCTCAAACATGTACCACTCATGAACCAATCATATGCCAAAAACACTAACCAATTCCTCTTTTAATGCACTACAAGATATGCCAATAAATCAACATAAATGCATCAACAATGTATTTCACCAAATCTCCCTCATAACCACTCACTACAAAAAGTACTATACAACAATAGTACTTCTAGGAATATGCCCAAACTCATAATACCATTCCTCATCCATATACAAGCAAATGCCTCAAATATATTGCAACAAGTGTGCCAATGATTAACACAAATATACCACCATTGTACCTCTGTAAATCTACCTTATGCATCATATATCATTCAGCCAATGATGTCCCAAGGGCATCTACTCAACCTCATATGTCCATACCTCAATCTATCACAAATATTCAATCATGTAGCATACATTTTTTATCTTGTAGCTTGATATGTCGTACCTGAACACTGTCACACTTCTTCTAACCTCTACTCAACCTCTGCAACTTGAACCATGCTTCAACCCTTAATTCTGGTAGTGTCTCGCATGACGTAGGCGAGGTGTCTAGCGGGGCCTCATGTGATAGGCTCTACTCAACCCGTGGGGGTACCTCGTGGGACGTCTACTACGTGACCTGTAAGGATGACCCTAACTAGGGTTTTCATGATTTCTTCGCACTCCACTGCAACCACGAAACTTTGTCGTCACTCTGCCTTCGCTTCCTCATACTTTCACAACTTCATATGTATCAATGAGTACCTGAAATAAACATTTTACAATAATATACATTCAATGTGCTCAATCAATGTTAGTAAGAGACCCTTGGTCTCTTATTTATACTCTCCAAGTACCTTGTTAGGAACCAAATAACAATATAGCATAGAAAAACCTCAAAATAAGTACTCAATGCCTTGAAAAAGAGAGAAATTCAGATAATAAGCCTCTTCGAGGAGGCAACCTACTTATGCCCACATAAATGTCCAAATACCAGATGATTCCAAATGAAAATGTCTCCTTGGTATATATAGGAGACTAGGAGGTATAATTATAACTAATGGACTAAAGACAACATAAATAAAATAACATTACTAATGTAATATGCCCCAATTAAGGGGTAATGAGCCACTATTTAGGTCTTAGCATGCCCCTCCCCTTGAGATAAGTGTTATCCCCAATGCTTGAGTAACTCTGGATGCTTATGTATAAAAGACTCATCTTCCCAAGTGGAATCTTCAGCTGGTAGTTTCCTCCATTTAATGAGATACTCTGAAATGGATCTATTCCTCA
>JZKD02S0526766.1:219664-234775 GCA_000966675.3 Picea glauca | reverse complement strand
TTTAGCCCAGGGGTTGAATCCATAGTTGATTCCTATGGTTAGGTCATGAATCAATCCTTAGTAGTTTGTGGACTTGCCTTCATTTATAGTGTTATTATTTGCCTATCTAAGAAATAATTTGTAATTTCATATGTGAATGAATGAATTTAAAATATACATGTTTTTTTCATTACTATTTATATGTGCATATGAATTTGAAATTATTACATATAAGCATTCTTCTTTGCCTATTTGAGAAATGATTTGTATTTCTTGTTTTCCTATCTAAGAAATCATTTGTATTTGTATTAGTTAATGAATGAATTTGAAATATACATGTTATTTTTGTTACTATTTATATGTGCATATGAATTGAAATTATATCATTGTTATAGGTAGAAATTAGCCTAACAACAAATTGCTAGAGAAGATTTTTGTATGCAATGCTTCGATGGAACATCACATGGTTCTTGAGACCTAAGCATATGTCCTCATTATTTCAAATAGTTTATGAAAGCCTTTTATTGAGCCAAAGAATGTCTAGTCCCTTATGATGGGAGGTAAAACTCCTAACCACTACCAATAATATCTTGAAATTTCTCAACCAAGTTCCTCCACTATGGAAAGTATGGGAATGTCAAGCATGCTTTATAGTTGTGTGCCTTTGCTTAGTGAGATTGGATTTACTTGCTTTGTAGTGAAATCCTCCCCTCATAGTTCCTAAGACACAACAACACTAGAAGATAAACTTCTTTGGACCATTGAATTTTGAGGAGTTCATAGCTTTGTGTTAAAATTTTGTTATTCTCACCCGGGTCAAGTGACACCTGACAATCAAGGCCAAGAATATGAAACTATTTGCGATAGACGGGTGTATTAGGGTATTGTGGGGGATGTTTCTTCAACTTGTACACCCCCCTTCATCTCTTCTTATGAAATCTTGTCCGGCCCGTTTCCTCCATGTTTGGCTCCTTGCTCAACTAAAAATGATGTGCAGAGGATGACAAAGGAGGCGATTGTGTATGCATCAAATGAAGCTAGAACTGATGATGGGCAGCTTGAGATCCACGATAAATATCATGTACATTCTATTGATATTTAAATAGAAAAACTTATAAATTAACAAAAAAAATGTTGAAATTTTGCCTCTTAAAAGCAAAGAAGTGAATATCTATTTGAGGGTGTTTGTCATGAAAGAAGGTTTACCTAATTTGATGTTGCACAAATTTGTTCTAATTTGAACTTGGAAATCTCAACACAATCATAGAATGTACGAGTACAAATGTACCATCTACATCATTTGAATCATTGGGGAGGCACTCCATGTTTTTAAAATGTGCAAGTTCAAACAAAGTATCTAGATCATTTGAATTACTAGGGAGGTGATCCATGTACGATGAGCATGAAGCCTCTGCCAATATGACTAAATCTACTCTATCCCATCAATCTAATCAACAAAGACATCATAATTGTCAACTTATTAAAAATCTTTGAAAACAATTCGATTGGCCTACTCAACCTACACTAAATGTCAACTAGTTTCTACTCTAGCTATTTCAAAAGTGCATAAACACCTTGAACTTTAGTACATATCCAATGTTTGAACTTTTGTTGTTGCATGATACTCTGGATAACTTCATATTTGATAGCCTTTAAACATTTTTAGTGCCTAGCACTTTGTGTTGATATTATGAAAGTTGTGGAAGGTATTAACCTCCACGTGTAAGACTATAATATTCCAAGAAGCAAGAGAAACCCTAAAGCTTTGAACAATAAGCCTAGAAGATAAGTTGGCTAAAGATATTCATTTAATATTGATTTTTATCCTCCAGGAAGAGAAGTTGGTCCAGGTCCAGATAGCTAAGAAGAAATAGTATAAATACAGAGTGTAGGAGCTCATTTAGTACACACTCACTCACAACTACAAAAATTTAGTTGTGCGCAAGCTTGGAGAGTAGCTACAGCTGGAGCTACTTCAAGGTGTATTTTTTTTTGGGGGCTTGGACTCTCTCTTGGTTATGGTTTGGAATTTCTACCTGGTATGCTAACTCTTGAGAGATACGCTACCTCGATTGGCTATTAGGCCTAGGGTTTGCTTCCAAAATTATTCTTTGTCAAGGTTAAGGTGCTCGTGGGTGGCTTCGGCCTATGGTTGGGTGACAATATTACTATATTGTCTATGGTTAAACAAGCACACCTATTATTTCTAACAGGTTATGGGCCCACACTATCTTTGGACAGTCTAATTGTTGGAAGATAGATTGGGAGGATTTGCTCAATTACAGTTGCAGTTGCAGTCAAAGTTTTTGTTGCAACAACAAAACCCTAACCCTCTTGTTGAGGCACCTTAAGTGAAGAGATTGACCCAAATTTATGGATAGCCTAGTGAGCCCTAACCTAGCACACCTCTTGGTACTCTTAAGAGGTCAAGTTTGAGTTTTTGGTCAAAGTCAAAGGTTGACCAAGTCAAAGCAGTCATGACTTAATCTATGAAGTTAGAAACAAGTTAAAAGGGGATTCTAACTTCAGAGCATGGAAGACAAGGATTGAACTCATCCTTTCCAAGATAAAGTGTTGGATATCGTGAAAGGAAAGATCATGGAACCACAATTTGGAGAAGGAAAATAGAAGGAACCTCAAAACATTGCAGTTATGGAGAAGTTCAAGGACAATGACATCAATTCCATGAGAGTATCATAGTGGACTCTGTAAAATACCACTTGATATCCTACATCTCTCATCTTGACTCATCTAAGAAGATGTACAATGCCCTAAGTAACCTCTTCTCAGTCAGAAACATTGGACAAGTAATGAGTCTGAAGAATGAGCTCTATGACATGAAAATGAATGATGATGACATCATAACATCATACTTTGTAAGAATTTATTAGTTAAGAGATCAACTACAAGATATTGAAGAAATCATTTAGGGAAGGAACTGGTAAATATAGTACTCAATGGCCTTCCCAAGACATGGGATGCTTTTGCTGCAAGCATGAACACAAGAAAGGAGTATCCCACATTTGAAGAACTTTGGACTTGTTGTGCACAAGAAGAATCAAGGATTAACACAAAAGAGAAATCCCAAAATAAATACGAAGATCAAGCCTTCACAACAAAGTTCAAGAATTTCAGGAATAAGAAGTTTGGCTTAAGGAAGAAACCAAATCAAGAAAAGGATATGTCAAAGATACAATGCTTCAACTATCAAAAATACGGTCATTGAGGAACCATTGTCCAGAGTTAAAGGGAAGGAAGGAAACAGACGAAGCATCTGTTGCCGAAGAAAGGGAACCCTCAAAGAAGGCCAAGCAAGATAAAACATACTTCTTCTTCTAAGTCAAGGTAACAATATTCTTCAAAGTTCTTATACATATCATGTTTACATAGTTTCTGTACATATCATGTATATCTATTTCTTAGAATATAAGATGTTCAATTAAAACAACACCTTTGGAAGGACAACAAGATAAGGATTGCTATCACGATGACTATAAGTCAAGCAATACACATGAAAAGATAAAGTATGTTGACAATCTTTGGTAACAATTCCTATGGAAGCGATTATATAAGTAACATAGGCCAGATAAGCCGAAATCAAAATCAAACTTGAAAAGACCCAGAAGAAGTCAAAACAAAAATAAGTCAACAATCAAGAGGAAATTAGAAAAAGACTTGTGACACTTTACAAAAGGCAATAAAGATGTAGACGAAAGCATGGACTCTCTTAGATGGAGGGAGCTAATTACAGAATTCCAAAAGAAGAGCATGCATTCATGCATGAAGCAAGGATTAGGAGGAAGTTAATCCTAAATGATATGATCCATTAAGGATTATGAAGTATCTATCCATGTTCCCATTGAAAATAGCAGCCATGATAAGCAACACATGTTCAATTTGACTCTAGAAGAAGTCTTCTTAAAAAAGAAGCCTTAAAGTATCCTTGGTTGTCCATCTACGTCGATGATCTTATGATGAAAGGAAGAAGTTGGAATATTTAGGGCATGGAATCTATAGAAGACTCCATGGACCCAAGAGCTAAAGAAAAACACGAGGAAGAACATGAAGATTCCAAGAAAGAAAGAAAAGCCAAAACAACCAGTTATTATACCGAGAATCACAAGACTACCAGCTTGGTTTGAACCCACTAGAAGCAACCAAGCAGAAGAAATGGAAGTTATGATAAAGAACAGTGTATGTAAGAAAATGTGAAAGACTTGTGAATGGAAGCATTGCGAGATTCAAAGGTTGTTCTAGGAGGGAGAAAAACTATAACGACATCTCACCCATATCCATGGATTGGAATTTACATGTAAAAGACTGTGCTTCCCAAATAAAGCAAGTGAGAAAGAAGCTTATACCAGAAAGAGACTCATGTATGCAGATATAAGAATACCTTTTATGGATTCAAACAACCTGATGCAAAGTATCTCATACACAACAAAAGCGTGATAAAAACTTTCTATAACAGAGATAGCGTATCAGAATAGTTACTCAGAAGTTTGAGATGATGGGTTGCTAATCCATGGCAAACTCTCACAATGAGAGAAGAAGTGCTACTTGGATATGTTTCAGTTTGAGCTTTACCACGATGTCATGAGCTAGCAGGAAATAGAAGTGTTGAACTCAACCAAGATATATTGTAATGATCAGAGCTATATGAAGCCTTCAAAGAAAACCAATGATCCATGACAGACCGAAGTACATTGAGATCAAGCATTATATTATTTGTGATGAAGTCCAGAACAGAGAAGTGGTCCTCCAATATATCTCCACAGATGAGCAAATGGAAGATATTTTGGTAAAGCCTTTATCCAAGATGAAAAGTTTGCGTACTTAAGAAACAAGTTGGGGCTCGTGGAGACGACTTCCTTATTGAAAAAGGAAGAGATTACTCCCAGGTTGAGAGGGAGCATTGATGTGTTGATGATTTATGGACAATCATTTTTCAATTCGAAAAATGGTCCACGATGAGCAGTTCCTTTCTAGTTCGAAAAGTGGTTTGAGATTTCTTACGGACATGCACTTTCCAGTTCAAAAAATGGTCCAGATTGGACAGTCATTTTCATAATGAAAATGGTTCGATAGATTGTTGATGTACCACAGACAACAATTCCCCTTATGGCCAGTGTGGGGGAATGGTCTAGGACAATCATTCTTCTTGGTAGTCACTCTGAATAATGGTCAAGTAGAATGGTTTGCCTCGTCGGGCAGTCATTCTTTCGAAGTTCACAATTGTGAGAAGTTTCGAAGAATGGTCCGTTTGGGAGGTTGGTGCAGGGCAGTCATTTTCTCAAGAAATGGTTCAGGTAGTCATTCCCTAGGGCAGACTCATTCTCTCAAGGTTGCACTATGATTAGTGCCGAAAGAATGGCCCAGTTAGGTGAATGGTCCAGGTTCAACAATCAGGGACAGACATTCCCTAGGGTAGACTCATTCTCTCCAGGTTGCACTATGATTAGTGATGGAGGAATGGCCCCGTTAGGTGAATGGTCTAGGTTCAACAATTAGGGACAAACATTCCCTAGGGCGGACTCATTTTCTCCAAGTTGCACTATGATTAGTGCCGGAGGAATGTCCCAATTAGGTGAATGGTCCAGGCCTAGAAATCAAAGATAGTTATTCTTCTATGTTTGAGAAGAATAGTCCAGATAGCCCATGGCTGATGTTTTATCTTCTGAGGGCAAATGCTCTTCAAGATCTTACAAATGTGAGTGGAAGAATGGCCCTGATGACTCAGTTGATATCATGATATTGTTTTATGCAGATTGATATCAGATGATATAATTTTCGTGGAGACTGTATGTCTCTGGATAGTAGATGTATGCTACTATGGTTGATGTGTTACACTGGTTGTGACTATGTTTCACTGATTAAGTAATTGTGTGCTACTTGGTGTGGTTGTGTACCACTGAATAGTAGTTGTGTACTACTATGGATAGACACAGTTATGTTCTATTGAATAGCATTGTTTTGATTGCCATGAAGACTATCAGTAGTGTTGGAAATGATTACCAACTAGGTGGATAGTCAGTGTGTTGTTACCAACTAGCTGGATAGTCAGTGTTGTTACCAACTAGCTAGATAATCAATGTGTTGGTGGACATACATTCTCCACACAGAAAATGGTCCAGGACATTTATTCTTCTAGTACGTTATGTCCAAATTAGAAGAATAGTCCTTGTAGCCCATGGCATGGCTTCCAACATCTGTTGGAACAATTAATCCTCTAGAACATATGTCCAGATTAGAAGAATGGTTCTTATATCACTCTATGGAGTAAGTGACTTATTCAGCATCATGCCTGATTACTCAGATGGAGTATGGCTTTGAGATATGATGCAGTTGATGCTATCAGATAATACTAATAGTGATGATGGTGCTCATGATTTGATCATGAAATAGAATGTGTGGCTATGATGATGCTACCGATTGAATGGTATGTTTGTGCTCAAGACCATTCTTTCAATACCTCCCTAGCTAGGAGGGAGTGTTGATATTACGGTAGCTGTGAGAGGTATTAACCTCCACGTCTAACCTTGACAAGACTAGAATATTCTGGGAAGCAAGAGAAACCAATAAGCCTAGAAGACAAGTCGGCTAAAGATATTAATTCAATATTGAGTTTTAGCCCCCAGGAAGAGAAGTCGACCCAGACAACTAAGAAGAAATAGTATAAATACAGAGTGCTAGAGCTCATTTAGTACACACTCACTCGCAACTGCAGAAATTTAGTTGTGCACAAGTTTGGAGAGTAGTTGTAGCTGCAGCTACTTCAACTTGTATTTTTTGTTTTGGGCTTGGACTCTCTCTTGGTTATGGTATGGAATTTTTGCCTGGTATGCTAACTTTGGAGAGTGATATGCTACCATGATTAGCTATTGGCTATTAGGCCTAAGGTTTGCTTCCAGAATTATTCTCTGTCAATGTTAAGGTGCTCGAGGACGGCTTTGACCTATGGTTGGGTGACAATATTGCTATATTGTATATGGTTAAACGAGCACACCTATTATTTCTAACACTTTGAAGCATTTTTGTAATATGTACATCACTTTCTTAGATTCTTAGACTTTGTACTCTATAATCATGGTGTTTTTATGCTTTTAATTTATTTTTGAAATAAAATGACTTACAATTTATTTAGTTTTAAGGTTATTAAAAAAAATATAACATATAAAATCAAATTCTTTGTTGTGAAAGAACTTAATCACCCACTTGAAAGATAACAAGAATATAGGCAACATGCAAGACCAATTTTTTTTCTTTGAAAAAACTAAACATCCACTTGAAAGATGACAATCTCTACTTTAAAATAAAATTTGAATTTTCTTTTATCATTAAAGATATCATTTTAGAGGTATATGAAAGATACAATTTTAAAGGATGTTCTTACAAATAAAATCTTTGCTACATTTTCTAAATAAAATTTTATTCTAAGAAAGTTTTCAAATCCATAGAATGCATATTAATCAGACATATAATTATGTATGTAAAGATTTATCCATATAAGTAATTTCTACAAATGAACTTCAAAATCTTAAAACTAAGACTCAAACACATCCCATAGAACTATCCTTTGAATTATCAAAAACAATTTCTTAAAAACACAAAAATACTTGAAAGTATACATCTTTGTAAACATTTTAAGAAGATTACATTGATATGATCACTTGCAAGTACATTTCTAAATCAATATTAAAAAATACCTCTAAGATGCTTTAAGAATTATTCAATTCAAATAATAATCTTAAAATCAATCTCAAGCAATCTCAAAATAATAAAGATTTGCATTTTAACACACTTAGCACACATCACATGTTAACCATGAAAATATTCCAAAAGAAAAAGTTCCAATTCTCATATTTCAATGTAACACATTAGTATCTTAACATTTAACTGGTAATGTAATAAATGAAAATTCATTATTAAATTCATTAAAAAAACAAAAATCATACAAATAAATCAAAATGAAATGCAACCAATATTTTTTAAAAATTTAATAAAAACAAAATATTATCAAAATATAATGCTACGTTTTTAAAAGGTTGATAAAAAAAAATATTTACAATACCCTATAATAATCATATACTCTTCCAAACCATGGTACCTCAATTATATATGCATAGACTAACAATTATCGTATTGAAGACGTTCTCTTTGCAAACAAAGGGGCCAAGTAACCCTACACTCTCATAAGCCAAGGATAAAATAGTAGTTGTTGATCATATGATTTTATTCATAAACATGATTGCCGGAATGCAAACTCAAAGATACGTCCATGATGCAAATTCAGGGGTAAGATTGTGAACACAATTAAAAAAATAGATTTATCATTTTAGTAAGACCTTATAACAAGACAACCATGTCTCCATATTTATCACTTCGTAATAATCTATGATATATAAAAGAAAATAATAATCTATAATATATATAAAAGACAAAATAATAATATATAAAAGACAAAATAACAAGGCCGATAAATTTAAATTGTATCCCTCTTTACAATCCAAATTGCTTAATGGGTCATTACTAAGTTTATGTACACACAATAATGTAACCATCATAATAAAGTCCAAGCTTATGATATATCGATTGTTACATTTTTAGTTCTAACAACTCATTTTTAGTTCTAACAGTTCTCTTTAAAAGACATATCTTCAATTTAAAGCCATGAAATCAAGTAGTTTTCAAACAAACTTATGTTAGTTAAAAACCAAATTTGCACAAGAAAGTGAAGAAAGTGAGTAATATAGAAATACAAAAACTACTACTATAAAAATAACTCTTTTTAAAGATCAGGAAATTTTAAAAAAATTATAGAAAAAGAAATACCTGTGCCAACAAGTTTACTAGTGATGCCATCCACAAATGTGGAGAGGCATCCCTTGAGTTTCCTTGCGAAATTTTCCTGGGTAAAAAACATAGGTGAAAAGAATCATACTTGAATTAGACTAATCAACATCAAGCCATAAATAAAATTGTTGTCAAACCAAGGAATATTTGAGACTAATGTTTTGGAATGGATTCCCTTGTGTTAGAGCCATGGTTAAAGGAGATAAGAGATTAGATGGATTCCCTTATGTTGGAGTCACAACTAAAGGAGATGGACATGAGAGCGGAAAGAGATGTTTGCTTTACAATGATTAGGCATGTTGTCAAGGATAGTAATACAAGGCACTGCCTCTGAACTAGATGTATAGACAAGTCGAGGTGTGGTTAGAACAATCCATCAATTGGAAACTTAGTAAGAAGGTCCTTGCTTCAAGATTGAAACAAATATATGGATGGGAAAGTGCAAAGAATTGGACATGGTTAGGTGATGCCCCAACATCATTTTTTGGAGATATATGGTGTACTTAAAAAGAGAATCCATCTTCCATAGATTACAAGTTGTAAGTGTGGCAAAACAATGTTGCCCATTTGAAAACACAATAGGGCAAATATAGGTAGGATTAACAAATATGCACCCATTGTGAGCTTCACAACATATAAACACTATAAGTTTAGATAAATATTTAGGTTTTCAATTTAAATTTTTAAATTCAAAATAACAAAAAATATTGGTTTCTAGCATTAATTAAAATCCATATATTCTTCCATCTTCATAACTAAATATAAATAAGTTATCACATCTTCACACAGTTTACATAATTAATAAAGAACTTGTGATTGAAAGTTAAAGCAAAGCTAATCATAAATATAAATTCCATTTTTATTAACGATCCATAAAATCTTCCATATATTCTCCCTATCACATCTAATATTCTACCATGATCCGCACACACGAATAAGCAACAAAATCAGAGGTGATATGAACAAAGTTCAAAAACAGATTTCTTCTAATTGCAAAAGTGACAAACCAGTACATGTTATAAAATGGAGAAGGATTCTATTATACAATGTCCAGCCTATTGTTACAAAGAGATAAGGTGGCCCCGTGAAGAAAAGGCTTGCCCTATTACTAACTGTATCTGTTGTATGAAGTTTTCCTCGTAGAAAGTCAAGAATTAATTCACACCTGGTAACTGTGAGAAGCACTTAGAATTTAGCAATACATACTTAAAAGAAAGTATTCATCAATTTCTTGGTTTATAAGAGGATTTTGTTTCCAACAACTTCTGCTATAAATGTGGAAATTATTATGCAAAGTTGTAGTTTAAATGTTTTATGTTTTTTATCATTTCACAGGAGTTCAGTGATATAATTTTGGTGGAATCACAGTTTTTAAATGTTCTATGTTTTTTATCATTTCACAAGAATCTAGTGATATAATTTTGGTGGAATCACAATTTTTCGCTATTTAAATTACATTTTTGAATGCATAAATAGATTCAACACCCTGAAAAACCCTTGAAGAACTCGGATTATGCAAATTTAATAATTGAAATAAGTAATTCTAACAATTTCTATATGAAAAAATGGTAAAAAAACCTTCAAAGCGTTTAAACTACATGATTCAAAAATGATTTGGAACAACTTAATATGCAGACAATGCAATGACTCCAAAATATGCAGACAATGCAATGACTCCAAAATGACCCATTTATCAAGTAATGACTCCAAAATGCAATAAATAACACTAAAATTGTTTCACAAACCAATTGATGCTTCAATCATAAAACAACATTTCATCAACATTGAAAATGAAACATTTCACTTAAACAGGGTTTATGAAATATGGGAATCAACTAACACTGTATCTTAACTAGCAATCAAACTAGAAAAAAAGACTTGATTCTAGAACATTTTAACTGAGAAGTCTAAATGGTTTCTATCACGTGAATAACTATAAAGAGGACAACGATGAGCAAAATTTAAAAATGAATTGATGTTAAATAACAAATTTGCTTGACCCACAAATTCCAACAGCCTTCTCAATTAGCACACGTCTTGTAAAATTATTAAATCAGGCTTGAATTGGATACACTTTCACATTTCATTTATAACATTTATTACTCACAAAGATACAAAACATACTACCTATGTTACCAAATCCACTAGTCCCCTGATTTGTATAGATCCATATCCAGTGCAATTTGCTCTGGTATGGTTAAATTTGTAGCAAATGCATCTACTAAAAAGCTCCAAGAAATAAAATTATAACCCTACAAAATAAAGAAACTTGGCAATAAATGAAACCCTAGAGCCTAGTAGGTTTCCTTATCATCCTTGGCTGAACTTGAACACCACTCCACAACTTGAACACCACTCCACAACCACAGACAAATGCCTCCATAAATTAATGCAATTTATTTCCATCCAGATTAACCTCGCATTAATAGACAGAGGTTAAGCCAGGAGACTTGCCAACAGGTAAGGAATTGACCAAGTGATAATTGGCTCAAAGGTAACTTTGATGGAGCATCTAAAGAGAATGATGGACTAGCAGGGGCATGATGACTATTTAGGGACCAAAATGGTCACATAAGGGCAATAGTCTTGGACTTCTTTGATACCAGAGATTGGTTTGCAAACTCCTTGATCCAGTTCATCAATTCTGGAGAAGCAAATATAGAGAAGTATTGGATTTTGGAACACAACCTGGCTACAAAATGTAAAAATTCAAGAACAAAGTATTCAGAAACACCTAGAGCTCTATAAGAGGAACACAACCTGGCCCTGATTCCAATAACAAGCCATGATGCTCTTTCCCTACCTGAAGGTTTAATCTTTTGAATTTGTACACAGGTAGTTTTTTTAAGTCTCTATAGGTCTCTCTGTTGGTAAGTATGTAATGGTTAGTCCATTCATTGATTGTGACGGAATGTATCCATGCACTGAAACTCAAAAGGGTTATGTTTTAGATATCCAGTGCATCATGCCCTCTTTTTCTGGGAGGTATATAAATAAATAGACTTATTTTCCCAAAGCATTAAAATAATTAACTTTAAATGCAAGTAACTTGCCACTAATAAATGGAAGAAAAAAAATCTAAATAAAGATGGTGTAATGGAAATTTTTCGATATTTTTAAATATATGCAAAAATTATGTTAATATTAATAATTGAAATAATAGAAAACAAACAAAGACACAGCCATAAAAAAAAAACAAAAGGTCGCAGACTTGTACCTCTAAGTCAGTAGAAGACAAACAAAGACACAGCCAGAAAAAAACAAAAGGTCGCAGACTTCTACCTGTCATTGAGCGAAAGGCCAACCAAAACGCATACAGAAATAAATTAAAAAAAAAAAAAAATAGCAGACTTGTACCTGTCCGTCCGTGGAAAGAGTGATTTTGCCAATTGTTGCATATACTCGCCTATCTTCACCCTATAATGAACTTCAGGGAGTCTCTATCTGGCATGCCGTTGATTTGAGCAGTATGACCTCATTCGTCATTTCGTCTTCTGTTACCTTGTTTGCAAAGTACACAGAGAGAAGCAGAGAAGAAGAAGCAAGGCATAAAAAACCTAACAGATCTACAAGCAGGCATAGAGATTCATGATCCACATCATTCATTCATTTGGCTTTGTTCTGCTCTCCCTCCACTCCTCCAGTCCAGTCCATGACTCTAGGAAGGAATCCAGTTCTCATTTAAGTTTATGTTAATATGTGGGTATGAAATTCCATGCCCTCCTGCAGACCTGCGAGGCTTCATCAATGATCCTTGCCCATGTTCTATTAAGAGAGAAAGGACAAATTCGTGGCATGTGGTTTAAGAATTATAATACCAATACAATTACGCTTAGGGTTAAGGTTTCTTTCTATTCTTACAGAAAAATCTAAAACCGGTTGTAACAGTTAGGGTTTCTTCCTATTCTCGAGTGAAAAGTTTGAACATGCAGTTTGTAAAGCATATATTCGTGCTTTTCTTTGATTGCGACTGTTAAAATCCTTTTGGCCACCTTTAGCGGAAAAAAACATTATTATGTTTGATATTTGGAAATATGTGTTCCAATATACCATGCTTATGTTAATGGGATAACTATATGGGAGTGGTGCATCCTATTAGAATGCTGGTTGTATGGGGGAGTGGTGCATCCTATTAGAATGATGGTTGTAGAGGGGAGTGGTGCATCTTATTAGAATGATGGTTGATTAGTTGTAGTGTGAGTATGTTTGTTACTTGGTTTTCTCTCCTTTTTCCATGTAAAAATATAAAAGATTTATTTATTTGAAGTATTTCTTTATTTGGAGTATCCCTTTTATATGTATTATTAACTTGGATATATAAGTTTTGGAATTGTTTCTATAATATAAATATAGTTTTATGCAAAAACTAATTCCACATTGGTTGAGAGATGTGGTTAAAATCAACATATAAGCTCCAATATACCATGATCCCTTTGCCAATGAGGGTAGCCACAAGGGAGTGGTACCTCCTACTAACATAATGGTTGATCTCTTACCTGTAAAGCCTTTCGTGACACCCACCGAGCGTGCACGGCCCTTGAGCAGATTCGATGACGGTACAAATGAAGAGCACAAGGAGGGAACGATCAGTTGGGTAAGAACTTGTATTATGGGCATGGGCAGGACCACCTTGGGGCACGATGGTGACATGCGAGCCCAAGCGGGCACACACCCTTCTTCCTTTTCAATGGACAACGAAGACTTGGGTTGTGTTTGGGCAAGGGTAGGGCAACTTGCGAGCATGCCCAAGTAGTGGACTCCTCTACCCTTGGCATCATGGGTGCACCAGAGAGGTTGGACGACCCCATCGACACACCCACAGAGAGTCACGATGATCGACACCTGGAAGAGCACAAGGAAAGGGGCGTGCGCCCAAGGATGGGGTGTGCCAATCCAAGAGATGCGACGGTTGATGGGAGAACGAGCTCGTTTGGGTGCACTAGGTCCACGAAGAGGTGTGACGGTTCAATTGAGTGTGACGAATCGTGAAGGGGTGTGACACACCCAAAAGACATGATGTTCCACACAAGTGACCATTGGAGTCCTTATAAGAGCAAGGGCGCACAACCAAAGGAAGACAAGAAGAAAGTGAAGGCAAGAGACATGGAGGTCTGAGGTCGGGCGCACAAGTGGGGTGCACCTCAGGGTGAGGCAAGGAGGAACGATATGGGAAGTCTTGGTGTGATAGAACCACAAGTTTGGATAGTTCTGATGTATAAGGTAGAATCGTGAGACTTTGTCCATCYATGTAACTGGGACAGTAGTGCCCTCTTTGTAAAGCTTTGTTTTTGTTTCACAATATAATAAACGAAGCCAGTTATTAGGCACCGTTGGTGTTGCCTGCACTATATCTATGTCTCTTGTGTTTCTCATGTTTTTTGTTGTATGCCAAATTGACCAAGTGTTAAAGAATGTTAACAAATGTCTAAGTATACAATTGAGTTGCATAGAGTAAGGATGTGACTTCTCTGTAGCCTAGAACAGAGTATGGGTATGATCTAGGTGGAGAGGCATAGTCCAGGTGAAGTATCCTTGTTTGACCCAAACTACCAAGTGATAACCGTCATGGTGATGCATGTCCACGAGATGCCAAGGTTGGATTTGGGCATGACTCTTGGGGGTGTGATAGATGGTATTAGAGCACTTTCGCAATGGAGAGCTTTATGGAGACACAACGCACAATATGACAGGCTTTGCACAGTCTGGAAGAGGGGCAACCCAGGGTGGTGTGACTCCTTGGATAGAGGCGGATGAAGTCGTATGATGGAAGAAGAATCAAGATGACTCAAAGCAGTTCGAGTTAAGTGTCTTGTCGCGCAACCTAAAGCATAAGAGACTTGGTTTGTGCAACGAACCAAGATCTACAGGGACCTGCAACTAAGCACCTTGGAACCAAGTGGTGGACCAAGGGGCACTCCCACACAGACTGTGGAAGACGAGCACAATGTAGGTATGTTGTATTGTGATTTTGTTTGTCTTTTTCACTTAACACAGAAAGAGTGGCAAGGCTCGATTTGCAGCAAGCTACGAAGGGTTGGTGCATTGGGTTCCTTGGGTGTAAAGCTTGGTAGCCAATCCCATTAGTTGTGTTTTGTGGATCTGGTTATCAACAGAAAAACTGTGCAAGCTATGGTCGACTCAGGTGCCTCTTGTTAAAATATTGCGTAACTGCAAAGAATATTCTTATCCCCTTTTGTGGATAAAGATAAAATATATTTATTATTGATTAGATCAATCCCCTTTTATGGATTGATCATGTCGGGCATTGTAATTGACCAA
>JZKD02S0526766.1:206654-216950 GCA_000966675.3 Picea glauca | reverse complement strand
TTTGAAGGACAAGCTTGATGAAGAGGAAATTTGGGAAAGATATGAGCCCTTATGGAAATATGAGGACATGATTTAGGGGTTTGACAGAGGTCGCTACAGATTGCAAGTGGTACGAAAGTTGTTGAGATGACAACAAGTTTAGTGGGGGAGGATGTGAGGCCTTCCATGACACCCACCGAGTGTGCGCGCTCCTTGGACAGATTCAAAAATGGGATGGACGAAGACCACAAGGAGGGAGTGATTGGTTGGGTGAGAACTTGTATTATGTGTGTGGGCAAGGGCACCTTGGGGCATGATGGTGACATGCGAGCCCAAGGGGGAAAACACCCTTTTTCCCTTGTGACAGACGATGAAGACTTGTGGTGCATTTGGGGGAGGGTGGGGAAACTTGGGAGCATTCCCAAGTAGTGGACTTGTCTTCCCTTGGAAGCATGGGCACACCAAAGAGGTTGGATGACCCCATTAGCACACCCATAGAGAGTCATGACGATCGACACAAGGAAGAGCACAAGGCAAGGGGTGTGCACCCAAGGATGGGGTGTGACATCGATCCAAGAGATGTGATGGTTGATGGGTGAATGGGCTCGCTTGGGCGCACTGGGTCCACACAAGGGCGTGATGATTTGGTTGAGTATGACGATTCACGAAGGGGTGCGACACACCCAAAAGACATGAGGTTTCGCAAAAGTGACCCTTGGAGTCCTTATAAGAGTAAGGACACACAACCAAAGGAAGACAAGAAGAAAGTGAAGGAAGGAGACATGGAGGTTTAAGGCTGGGCACACAAGTGGTGCGCACCTTAGGCTGAGGCAAGGAGGAATGACAAGGGAAGTCTTGGTATGATAGAACCACAGGTATGGATAGTTTTGATGTAGAAGGAAGAGTCGTGATACTCTTCCCATCTATGTAATTGGGACAATAACACCTTCTTTGTAAAGCTTTCTTTATGTTTTGCAATATAATAAATGAAGCTAGGTATTAAGCACCACTAGTGTCACTCGCACTATATTTGTGTCTTGTGTTTCACATGTTTTCTGTTGTATTCTAAATTGACTAAGTGTTAAATAATATTAAAAAATGTATAAGTATACAACTAAGTTGCATAGAGCAAGGATGTGACTCGTTTGTAGACTAGAATAGAGTATGGTATGCTCTAGGTGAAGAGGAGTAGTCCGAGTGAAGTATCCTTGGTTGAGCCAAACTGCCAAGTGAGAACAGTCGCGGTACCACACGTACATGAGATTCCAAGGTTGGACTTGGGCATGGCTCTTGGGGGCTATTTTCCATAGACTTCACATATTTTGGTTCTGCCTCACACATGCCTCCAAGAGACTTGTGTTTTCAGACTTCCCAAAATCGGCCTAAAAGGAGGTTTCCCCACTCTATCCACCGAATCCACCTCAAGGAAGCACAATTCCTTCCATGTGGACTGACTTGGATCCTAGAGGGAGCTTGCCCCTCTTCATCTAAGCTTGCCTTAGAACCACAAAGATCCTCCTGCTCTCCTTCTCTTCAAATTTGTGTCCCTTGGTTGTGTTCCCTTGTTCTCTTATAGGCAGTCCAAAGATCACCACCATGAACCATCATGTCCTTTGGGGGTGTGGCGCCACTTTGTGAACCCATGTGTGTCACGCCCCTTCACAGACCCAACCATCCAAATGAATCGTCATGCCCCTTTGCGGAGCCAGTTGCCTAAATGAATTGTCACGCTCGTAACCATCATGCCCCTTCAGACTGACGCACTCCAATCTCTTGGTTGCTTCATACTTGGGAAATCCCCTTGGAACGTTTGCATGCCCAAGGCATCCACTTGCCCAACTTCAGTGTTAGAGCAACCCCAAGTTCCATCTCTTTGAGGACTTGGGTGAGGGTCTTTGTGCCCATCTAGACAAAGACTTTACATCGTCCCCCACCTCAAGTTGTCAGTGTCCTCAACAACAACCACAAAATCTGTGATCTCCAAGTCTCCACCCAAACTTGTGCCTCCACTGCAACTAAGTCGACTGGAAGCCCCAAGTTTTTTTCAGCTGGAAACCCAAATTTTTCCAAAGTGGAAACCCCAAGTTTTCCACAAACCCAATTGTACTGCACTCAACTCCACACAATTTGTTGTGATGTTTTTGCCTTGCTACTATTTGGTTTTGTTGTTGCTATCCTTGCCTACTACAATGGACTACTGCCCACTTTACTTCAAAATTTTGCCCGAGTGTTGAACTCCTCATGTCTCACTATTGTGATCATACTTCAACCAAATTTTCCATGTCTCCTCACATTCTGATTCGAATTTTATGAGTAGAATGAAATGACCATAGATTATTACCAAATTCTTAACATAGAATAATAGAGATACAGTAAAACTGGTTTTCTATTCAATAATGAAATAAGCTAAAACTATAAAATGCAGCGGAAAACAAGCTTGCTGGAATGGTGGCAGCTTGTCTCTGAGAAGAGATGTGACGGCTGCGCTCATTCGCAAGAAGATGATTACAATGAGGCTCTCAAGGCATTTTTACAATAAATAGGAGTTTCAAAAACCCTAAACATCCATAAACCTAACCCTAGGAGATGAAGCGCCAAAAGTCATGTGGGTCCCGTTTGGGTAAGTTAGTACATCGAATTCTCGGGGTCGTAACTTTTGCATACGATCTCCGTTTTAGGCGTATGATAGCCCATTGGAAAGATCTATCTGAGGACTATAACATTTGCAAAAAATTTCACAATGAAATTTGATGATGAAATTTTGTGACCACAACATACCCCATAAAACGTCGTTTAGGGCCTCAAAACGGCTTCGGAAGTTCAGGACCCGAAAAACTGCTAAAAATAGTAAATTATCAAAATTGCTAGAAAGATGTTTTGAGCTAGTTGGAAAAGGTGGGTGGCCACCGATATCCACCTGGATCAATCCTCCATCCTTAGGAAGCAATGGTATCCATTACGTTGAGTTCCCCCATCAAATGAGGAAATTTCTACTGAATTTGGCCCTGGGTGAGCCACTTGCCTTGGTGCAGGAGCTGCCCTGCTTTGACGACTTGATAAAGATGGGTCCTTTGTTGTCAAGTGCCCTTGATCTGTGTGTCCACAATCTAATCACTAAATTCCTATTGTATGCAGTCGGGGTTGAGCTTTGTTGGTGTTAGTTGTTTTGCTACGTCTGAGGTGTCCAATAATGGTGGGAAATAAGGTCGAAGGAGGTCCACGTTGAACACTGGGTGCAGACCAAGGAAAGGAGGAATGTTGAGTGCAAAAGCATTATCCCCCACAGCCTTGGTGATGGTGTACGACCCATATCAGAGTGGTAGAAGCTTCTGATGGGGTCCTGTAAGGCATTCTTTCTACAAGTGCAACCAAACTTTGTCGCCCACCTGAAACTTATGTGGAACCTGATGTTGATCATGGCACAACTTGTACTTGTCATTAGACTTCTGTAGGATATCCTGAACCTGTTGGCGGATGTGTTGGATCCTCTTAATGAATCAGGTGGCTTTGTAAGCCTCAGTTGGAGTAGGAGAGGAGTCGGTCGAGGTGACCGCAAGGGGAAGTGCAACATCTATGGGACCCAATGGTTGGATTCCCAACCCCACCTGAAAGGGGCTATGGCCGGTTAATCTATGCAGGGCTAGGTTGTAGCTATGCTGGACATAGGGAAGACTCTCATCCCATGTGCGAGGGTTCTTGGAATTATACATGCACAGGATATGCACGATCATTTGATTTATGACCTCGGTTTGGCCATCTGTCTGGGGCTGGAAGGCCGTGGATTTGGTGAGCTTGGTGTCCAGCAGTGACCAGAGGCTCGACCAGAATGTGCTGAGAAATCGACTGTCCTGATCTGAGACAATGGTTTGTGGGATTCCAAAATGTACCCAGACTCGTTCAAAGAAGAGCTTGATAGTGGCTTCTGTTGTGATGCTCTTCTTGCAAGCAACTAGAATCGCCATCTTAGAAAAGCGATCGACAACCAAAAAAACACAGTCATTTCCCCGCTTGGTGGATGGGAGGCCCGACATGTAGTCCATTGAGATGGATTCTCATGGTTTGTCAGGAGTAGGAAGAGGGGTGTACATGCCCTATTTCTTAGTGGTTGGTTTGACAATAGCGCAAGCAGTGCAAGACCTGATATACTTGATGACCTCCTGTCGAAGTTTCGGCCAGTAGAAATGTTTTTGTAACATTGCCACTATATTTTCAACGTTGAAGTGTCTTTCCACCTGGCTGTAGTGGGCTTCCCAGATCATCTTCACTCGCTCACTTGAGGGAACACATATATGGCCCAAATGACACAACAACCAATCCTGAAGATGGAAATTATCGACAACTGCCTTTGCACCCAACATTTGGTAAGTGGTGGTGAAGTACAGGTCTGTCTCATAGAGTTGGGGACATCCAAAGGTCTCATGGCCGCAAGAGTCTAGCATTTTGGTGAGTGTCATGACTAGTGGTATGCTGAGGCAATCAACGACACAGTTGGTGATTCTTGTTTTATACATGATGTTGAGGTGGAATTGCAGCAAGTATGTGGACCACTTTTGATGGTGGTCATTCTGCAATTTTCCTTGTGTCTGTGTGAACTGCAGTGGCTTATGATTAGTGTGGATGACTGTCTCCCTCCCAAGAATGTAATGTCTCCACTGGCGGCAGGCTTGCATAATGGAGTACGTTTCTTTGTCGTAAGTAGGGTACTTACGGACAAAATCTGATAGTGTCGCACTATGATAGGCCATGGGGTGGTCGTGATGCGTGAGAACGACACCCACATCATAGTCTGAAGCATCAGTCTCAATCTCAAAGGGTTGTTGCATGTCTGGTAGTGAAAGTACTGGGGCTGAGCATAAGCAATGCTTCAAATCACCGAACACTTGTTTTTGGGGCTGGATCCATGCAAATTTTGCCTTACCACCACCCTTGGTTATTTGGCTGAGGGCCAATGCAATATGGGAGAATCCCAACACAAACCTGTGACAGAAATTGGCAAGGCCCAAGAAGCTCTGAAGCTCAGTGAGTGTGGTTGGGGATGACCAATCATGAATGACTTGGATCTTGGTTAGATCCACATGTATGCCATGTTGATCAATGATGTAGCCTAGGTAATGGACCCTATCCATGCCGAAGGAGCATTTTTCCAAGTTGGCATGTAGTTTGTGCTGTCGTAGGGTGTGAAGAACCTGTTGAATATGCTACAAGTGTTTAGCCCAAGTCTTGCTGTAAATGAGAATGTCATCAAGATACATCACTACAAAAGTATTGGTAAATGGTCATAGGATATCGTCCATCATCCTCATGAAAGTGGTTGGAGCATTTGTCAGACCAAAGGGCATGACCAACCATTCAAAAAGGCCTTCCTTTGACTTGAAGGCAGTCTTCCATACATCTGTCTGTTCTATCGGGAACTGGTGGTAGCCAGACTTCAGATCAATCTTACTGAAGTATTTGTCCCCCATGAGTTGATCAAGGAGGTCGTCGATTCGAGGAATCAGGTACCGGTTTCTAACTATGATTTTATTCAGAGCCCGATAATCAATGCAAAGTTGTCAGGTTCAATATTTCTTCTGTATCGGCACGATTGGTGTTCCACAAGGTGATGACCTAGGATGGATGTGCCCCTTGTGGAGTAATTCTTGGATCTATCGCTTGATCTTCTCATTCTCTAATAGAGAGTGACGATAGACTAGCCCATTGGGCAGCGATGCACCGGGGGTCAAATCGATGGGGTGCTTGACATGATAGTGCAGAGGTACCCTAGTAGGGGAGGAGAAGATATCCAAGTATTACTCCATGACCTTATCTACTTGCGTCTGCTATGTGAAGAGGTCAGCCACAGAGACCCTTGATGTGGCTATGATTTTTCTCTCATTCTCAGAGCAGATCACGAAGAAGCCAAACTTCTCCGTCTGAGAGATGACCTTCCTATATTTCTTAGCAGAGATCAAGGAAATAACACTAGGTGGGACAACCTCGGGTATCCTGTACAATTTCCTGTTCAAAGTAATAATAACACTACGAGGCCTAGACTCATATACAACATGACGTTTCTATAAATAGCATTGGCCCAAAAGAACATCACAAACTTCGAGAGAAGCAACATCACACAATACATCATCTTTTAAGGGCTTGATGTCGTATGACAGTCGACACTATTGGCTGACGCGGAGATCGCTTCCTTGGCAGAGCCATCCAATGGTGTAGGGTTTTGGGTGTCGTGTTGTCCGCAGGGTCAACCACTTGACGACCTCTATTGAGATGAGGTTCTTCTGGCTACCACTATCAAAAATGAAGTGTAGTGGGGTGCCTTTTACCCACATTTGGGAATGGAAGAGGCGCTCTCCTTCTTCTGGCTCGTCTGATTCACCATGCTGGAGCTTGGTGGTAGCAACGGTGGCACTGGGTTCTGCGTCAATGATACGCCTTCCCCTTTCTGGTTCTGACTCAGAGTCAGAACCCGCATCTGATTCAGAGGCTTTCACTTCATCCACCAGTGTCTGCTTTGAGAGACAATCAACAGTGTTATGCCAAGGGCTCTTATGGAAGTCGCACCACTTCTTGGTATCTTTCTCTGTCTTTCTGGTGTCCTTCTTTGCTTGCGGCTTGGAATAGTTGTCCTGATACTGTGCATCTTTGCTCTGTCCTTTGTTCTATGGGTTGGGGCCACCCTTTCTTGGCATTTGTTTTGAGGGGTTCCCCGACCCAAATTGTCATGTCTTTTGTTTGAGCTTCTACTCGATTTTGACGGCATATCGGTAGGCCGTGCCCAAGGATGAGATGTCCAGAAATTCCATTTCGGTCTGGATGTACCTATGCAGAGCACCGCGATACTTGAGCACCAGATGTCTCTCTAAATCTTTGATACCCAACTTGGTGCGCAAGTTATGGAAGATATTTATGAAATCTGGCACTGCTTGGTCTCTTTCTTGCCGCAGTGTGGTCCATTTGGTGTACAAGTCGTCATAACTTCCTACAGGGTAGTATTGTTCCTTAATAACATCCCTGAAGGATTCCCAGGTGGTTGTGACTGTAAATAATGAAGGTTCCTCTGTTTCCTTTTGCTCACAGAAAGTTTCCCACCAATATTTGACATGGGGAACAGCTTTGAGGAGCACAAAAGTAATCTTTTCTCTATTCGAAAAGTTATGGACAAAGAGATACCCTTATAGTAGATTCAACCACTTGTCTACAACATCTGTGTCTATCTGACCTTCAAATATAGGAATATCGAAGTTTATTTGTACCTTGAAGGGGGCAGTGCCTCTGCTCGAAGAAGATGCATCACCTGTTGGTAGTCGCCGAAGGATTTGCTTGAAATTATCAATCATCTTGTTCCTCTATTGCATGAGGGCTTCCTCAATCAATAGTTTGAAAGGATCTCCTGTCCTGTCATCATTCTTTTCTCCTTCCATGAGAGGTTGCTTGGGTGTGCAAGATATTTTGTCCTCAAGAGAAACAAGCTTGAGAAGTTTCAAAAACCCTAAACATCCAAAAACCTAACCCTAGGAGATGAAGCGACAAAAGTCATGTGGGCCCCGTTTGGGTAAGTCAATTCATCAACTTCCTGAGGTCGCAACTTTTGCATATGATCTCCGTTTTAGGCGTATGATAGCCCATTGGAAATATCTATCCGAGGACTAACACAGTTGCACAAAATTTCATGAAGAAGTTTTGAAACCATAACATACCCCAAAAAATGTCGTTTAGAGCCTAAAAAATACTCTGGAAGTTTAGGACCCGAAAAACTGCTAAAAATAGTAAATTATCAAAATTGCTAGAAAATTGTTTTGAGCCAGTTGGAAAAGGTGGGTGGCCACTGATATCCACTTGGATCAATCCTCCATCCTTAGGAAGCAATGGTCTCCATTGCATTGATTTCCCACATCAGATGAGGAAATTTTTGCTGAATTTGGCTCCGGGTGAGCCACTTGCCTTGGTGCAGGAGTTGCCCTGCTTTGACGACTCGATAAAGCTAGCTCCTTTGTTGTTAAGTGCGCTTGATCTGTGTGTCCACAATATGATCGCTTGATTCTTGTTGTATGCAGTCAGGGTTGAGCTCTATTGGTGTCAGTTGTTCTGCTACGTCTAAGGTGTCCAATAATGGTGGGAAATAAGGCTGAAGGAGGTCCATGTTGAACACTGGGTGCAGGCCAAGGAAAGGAGGAATGTTGAGTACAAAAGAATCATCCCCCATAGCCTTGGTGATGGTGTACGACCCATATCATAGTAGGCGAAGCTTTCGATGGGGTCTTGTAAGGTGTTCTTTCTGCAAGTGCAACCAAACTTTGTCACCCACCTGAAAATTATGTGGAGCCCGATATTGATCATGGCATTGCTTGTACTTGTCATTAGACTTCTGTAGGATATCTTGAACCTATTGGAGAATGTGTTGGATCCTCTCAATGAATTAGGTGGCTTTGTCAGCCTCAATTGGAGTAGGATAGGAGTTCGTCGAGGTGACCACAAGGGGAAGTGTAATATCTATGGGATCCAATGGTTGGAATCCCAACCCCACCTGAAAAGGGCTGTGGCCGGTTGAGCTATGCAGGGATCAGTTGTAGCTATGCTGGACATAGGGAAGACTCTCATCCCATGTGTGAGGGTGCTTGGAATTATGCATGCGCAGGATATGCACGATCATTTGATTTACAAGCTTGGTTTGGCCATCTGTCTGTGGGTGGAAGGCCATGGATTTGGTGAACTTGGTGTCCAACAGTGACCAGAGGCTCGACCAGAATGTGCTGAGAAATTGACTGTCCCAATATGAGACAATGGTTTGTGGGATTCCAAAATGTACCCAGACTCGTTCAAAAGAGAGCTTGGCAGTGGCTTCTGTTGTGATGCTCTTCTTGCAAGTAACCAGAATCACCATCTTAGAAAACCGATCGACAACCACAAAAACACAGTCATTTCTCCGCTTGGTGGATGGGAGGCCTGACATGTAGTCCATTGAGATGGATTACCATGGTCTGTTAGGAGTAGGAAGAGGGGTGTATAGGCCCTGTTTCTTAGTGGTTGGTTTGGAAATAGCGCAAGCAGTGCAAGACCTGATATACTTGATGACCTCCTGTCGAAGTTTCAGCCAGTAGAAATGTTTTTGTAGCATCGCCACTGCCTTTTCGACGCCGAAGTGTCCTGCCACCCAGTTGTAGTGGGCTTCCCTGATTAGCTTCACTTTCTCACTTGAGGGAACACATATATGGCCCAGACGACACAACAACCCATCCTGAAGATGGAAATTATCGACAACTTCCTTTGCACCCAACATTTGGTAGGTGGTGGCGAAGTTCGAGTCTATCTCATAGAGTTTGGGCCATCTAGAGGTCTCATGGCCGCATGAGTCTAGCACTGTGGTGAGTGCCGTGACTGGTGGTCTGCTGAGGAAATCAACGACATGGTTGGTGATTCCTGTTTTATACTTGATGTTGAGGTGGAATTGTTGCAAGTATGTGGACCACTTTTGATGGTGGTCATTCTGCAATTTTCCTTGTGTCTGCATGAACTGCAGTGGCTTATGATTAATGTGGATGACTGTCTCCTTCCCAAGAATGTAATGTCTCCACTGGCGGGAGGCTTTCAAAATAGAGTAAATTTCTTTGTCGTAAGTAGGGTACTTACATACAACATGTGATAGTGTCGCACTATGATAGGCCACGGGATGGTCGTGCTGCATGAGAAAGACACACACATCATAGTCTGAAGCATCAGTCTCAATCTCAAAGGGTTGTTGCAGGTCTGGTAGTGAAAGTATTGGGGATGAGCACAAGCGTTGCTTGAAATCATCGAACATTTGTTGTTGGGGTTGGCCCCATGCAAATTTATCCTTACCACCACCCCTGGTTATTTGGCTGAGGGCCCATGCAGTATGGGAGAATCCCAATACAAACCTACGGTAGAAATTGGAAAGGCCCAAGAAGCTTCGAAGCGCAGTGAGTGTGGTTGGGGCTGGCCAGTCACAGATGACTTGGATCTTGGCTGGATCCACATGTATGCCATGTTGATCAATGATGTATCCTAGGTAATGGACCCTGTCCATGCCGAAGGAGCATTTTTCCAAGTTGGCATATAGCTTGTGATGTCGCAGGGTGTGCAGAACCTGTTGAATATGCTGCAAGTGTTTGGCCCAAGTCTTGATGTAAATGAGAATGTCATCAAGATACACCACTGCAAAAGTATTGGTGAATGGTCACAAGATATCGTCCATCATCCTCATGAAAGTGGCTGGAGCATTTGTCAGACCAAAAGGCATGACCAACCATTCAAAAAGGCCTTCCTTTGACTTGAAGGCGGTCTTCCATACATCTGTCTGTTCTA
>JZKD02S0526766.1:187527-206644 GCA_000966675.3 Picea glauca | reverse complement strand
CCTTTGACTTGAAGGCGGTCTTCCATACATCTGTCTGTTCTATCGAGACCTGGTGGTAGCCAGACTTCAGATCAATCTTACTGAAGTATTTGGCCCCCATGAGTTGATCAAGGAGTTCATCGTTTCGGGGAATCGAGTACCGGTTTGTGACTGTGATTTTATTTAGAGCCCGATAATCAATGCAAAGTCGCTAGGTTCCATCTTTCTTCTGTACCGGCATGATTGGGCTCCCACAAGGTGATGACCTAGGACAGATGTGCCCCTTGTGGAGAAATTCTTGGATTTGTTGCTTGATCTCCTCATTCTCTAACAGAGAGCGACGATAGTCTGGTCTATTGGGCAGCGGTGCGTCGGGGGTCAGATCGATGGGGTTCTTGACCAGGCAGTGCAGAGGTTCCCTGGTAGGTGAAGCGAAGATATACGAGTATTCTTCCACAACCTTATCTACTTGCTTCTGCTGTGTGGAGAGGTCGGCTGCAGAGACCCTGGATGTGGCTATAATTTTTCTCTCATTCTAAGAGCGGATCATGAAGAAGACAAACTTCCCCATTTGAGAGATGACCTTCTTTCATTGCTTAGCAAAGATCAAGGAAATAGCACTAGGTGGGACAACCTCGGGTATCCTGTACAATTTCCTGTTCAAAGTAATAATAACACTACGAGGCCTAGACTCATATACAACATGATGTTTCCATAAATAAGGTTGGCCCAAAAGAACATCACAAACTTCGAGAGGAGAAACATCACACAATACCTCATCTTTGAAGGGCTTGATGTCGTAAGACAGTCGACACTTTTGGCTGACGCAGAGATCGCTTCATTGGCAGAGCCATCCAATGGTGTAGGGTTGTGGGTGCAGTGTTGTCGGCAGGGCCAACCACTTGACACCCTGTACTGAGATGAGGTTCTTCTGGCTACAACTATCAACAATGAAGTGTAGTGGGGTGCCTTTTACCCACATCTGGGAATGGAAGAGGCGCTCTCCTTCTTCTGGCTCGTTTGGTTGACCATGCTTGAGCTTGGTGGTAGCAACGGTGGCACTTGGTTCTGCGTCAATGATCCATCTTACCCTTTCTGGTTTTGACTCAGATTAAGAAGTCGCATCTGATTCAGAGGCTTTCACTTCAGCCACCAGTGTCTGCTTTGAGCGACAGTCAGTAGTGTTATGCCAAGGGCTCTTATGGAAGTCCCACCACTTCCTAGTATCTTTATTTTTCTTTTCGGTGTCCTTATTTTCTTACGGCTTGGACTGGTTGTCCTGATATTGTTCAACTTTTCTTTGTCCTTTGTTCTATGGTTTGGGGCCGCCCTTTCCTGGCTTTTGTTGTGAGGGGTTCCCTGACCCAAACTGTCGTGTCTTTTGTTTGAGCTTATGCTCGATTTTGACGGCATATCGGTAGGCTGCGCCCAAGGATGAGATGTCCAGAAATTCCATTTCGGTCTGGATGTATCTATGCAGAGCACCGTGATAATTGAGCACTAGATGTCTCTTCGAATATTTGATACCCAACTTGGTGCGCAAGGTATGGAAGATATTTGTGAAATATGGCACTGCTTGGTCTCTTTCTTGCGGCAGTGTGGTCCATTTGGTATACAAGTCGTCATAACTTTCGACAGGGTAGTATTGTTCCTTAATATCATCCTTGAAGGATTCTCAAGTGGCCGTGACTGTAAATAATGAAGGTTCTTTTGTTTCCTGTTGCTCACATAAATTTTCCCACCAATCTTTGACATGGGGAACAACTTTGAGGAGCACAAAAGTAATTTTTTCTCTATTCGAAAAGTTATGGACAGAGAAATACCCTTCTAGTAGATTCAACCACTTGTCTACAGCATCTGCGTCTATCTGACCTTCAAATATAGGAATATTGAAGTTTATTTGTACCTTGAATGGGGCAGTTCCTCTTCTCAAAGAATATGCATCGCCTATTGGTAGTCATTGATGGATTTGCGTGAAATTATCCATCATCTCGTTCCTCTGTTGTGTGAGGGCTTCCTCAATCAACAGTTTGAAAGGATCTCCTGTCCCGTCATCTTTCTTTTCTCCTTCCATGAAAGGTCACTTGGGTGTGCAAAGATTTTTTCCTCAAGAGAAACAATCTCGAGAAGTTTCAAAAACTCTAAATATCCAAAAACCTAACCCTAGGAGATGAATCGCCAAAAGCCATGTGGGCCCCGTTTGGGTAAGTCAGTAAATCAACTTCCCGTGGTCGTAACTTTTGCATACGATCTTTGTTTTAGGCGTATGATATCCCATTTGAAAGATCTATCTGAGGACTACAACAGTTGCACAAAATATTAAGATGAAATTTTGCGACCATGCCCCAAAAAACGTCGTTTAGGGCCTCAAAACGACTCAGGAAGTTCAGGACCCCAAAAACTGCTAAAAATGGTAAATTATCAAAATTGTTAGAAATTTGTTTTGAGCCAGCTGGAAAAGGTGGGTGGCCACCGATATCCACCTGGATCAATCCTCCATCCTTAGGAAGCAATGGTCTTCATTTCATTGAGTTCCCCCATCAGATGAGGAAATTTCTGCTGAATTTGACCCTGGGTGAGCCACTTGCCTTGGTGCAAGAGCTGCACTGCTTTGACGACTCGATAAAGCTGGATCCTTTGTTGTCGAGTGCCCTTGATCTGTGTGTCCACAATCTGATCACTGGATGCCTATTGTATGCAGTCGGGGTTGAGCTCTGTTGGTGTCAGTTGTTCTTCTACGTCTGAGGTTTCCAATAATGGTGGGAAATAAGGTTGAAGGAGGTCCACGTTTAACATTGGGTGCAGGCCAAGGAAAAGAGGAATGTTGAGCGCAAAAGAATTATCTCCCACAACCTTGGTGATGGTGTACGATTCATATCGGAGTGGGTGAAGCTTTCGATGGGGTCCTGTAAGGCGTTCTTTCTGCAAGTGCAACCAAACTTTGTCGCCCACCTAAAACTTATGTGGAACCCGATGTTGATCATGGTGCTTCTTATACTTGTCATTAGACTTTTGTAGGATATCCTAAACTTGTTGGCGTATGTGTTAGATCCTCTCAATGAATCGGGTGGCTTTGTAAGCCTCATTTGGATTAGGAGAGGAGTCGGTCAAGGTGACCGCAAGGGGAAGTGCAACATCTATGGGACCCAATGGTTGGATTCCCAACCCCACCTGAAAGGGGCTATGGCCGGTTGAGCTATGCAGGGCTCAGTTGTAACTATGCTGGACATAGGGAAGACTCTCATCCCATGTGCGAGGGTGCTTGGAATTATACATGCGCAAGATATGCACGATCATTCTATTTACGAACTCGGTTTGGCCATCTGTCTAGGGGTGGAAGGTCGTGGATTTGGTAAGCTTGGTGTCCAGGAGTGACCAGAGGCTCGACCAGAATGTGATGAGAAACTGACTATCCCGTTCTGAGACAATGGTTTGTGGGATTCCAAAATGTACACAGACTTGTTCAAAGAAGAGCTTGGTAGTGGCTTCTGTTGTGATTTTCTTCTTGCAAGAAACTAGAATCACCATCTTAGAAAAGCGATCGACAACCACAAAAACACATTCATTTCCCCGCTTGGTGGATGGGAGGCCCGACATGTAGTCCATTGAGATGGATTCCCATGGTTTTTCAAGAGTAGGAAGAGGGGTGTACAGGCCCTGTTTCTTAGTGGTTGGTTTGGAAATAGCACAAGCAGTGCAAGATCTGATATACTTGATGGCCTCCTGTTGAAGTTTCAGCCAGTAGAAATTTTTTTGTAGCATCGCCACTGTCTTTTCGACACCAAAGTGTCCTTCCACCCGGTTGTAGTGGGCTTCCCAAATCATCTTCGCTCCCTCATTTGAGGGAATACATATATGGCCCAGACGACACAACAACCCATCCTGAAGATGGAAATTATCGACAACTGCCTTTTCACCCAACATTTTGTAGGTCGTGGCGAAGTCCATGTCTGTCTCATAGAGTTGGGGCCATCTAGAGGCCTCATGGCCGCATGAGTCTAGCACTGTGGTGAGTGTCGCAAATGGTGGTTTGCTGAGGCAATCAACGACATGGTTGGGGATTCCTGTTTTATACTTGATGTTGTGGTGGAATTGTTGCAAGTATGTGGACCACTTTTGATGGTGGTCATTCTGCAATTTTCCTTGTGTCTGCATGAAATGCAGTGGCTTATGATCAGTGTGGATGATTTTCTCCCTCCCAAGAATGTAATGTCTCCACTGGCGACAGGCTTGCACAATGGAGTACATTTCTTTGTCTTAAGTAGGGTACTTACGGACAACATCTGATAGTGTTTCACTATGATAGGCCACGGGGTGGCCGTGCTGCGTGAGAACGACACCCATAACATAGTCTGAAGCATCAGTCTCAATCTTAAAGGGTTTTTGTAGGTCTGGTAGTGAAAGTACTAGGGTTGAGCACAAGCGCTGCTTCAAATCATCAAATTATTTTTTTTGGGGCTGGCCCCATGCAAATTTTTCCTTACCACCACCCCTGGTTATTTGGCTAAGGGCCCATCCAATATGGGATAATCCCAACACAAACCTGCAGTAGAAATTGGTAAGGCCCAAGAAGCTTTGAAGCTCAATGAGTGTGGTTGGGGCTGACCAGTCACTGATGAATTGGATCTTGGCTGGATCCACATGCACGCCATGTTGATCAATGATGTAGCCTAGGTAATGGACCCTGTCCATGCCGAAGGAGAATTTTTCCATGTTGGCATATAGCTTGTGCTGTCACAGGGTGTGCAGAACCTGCTGAATATGCTGCAAGTGTTCGGCCCAAGTCTTGTTGTAAATGAGAATGTCATCAAGATACACCATCACAAAAGTATTGGTGAATGGTCGCAGGATATCATCCATCATCCTCTTGAAAGTGGCTAGAGCGTTTGTTATACCAAAGGGCATGACCAACCATTCAAAAAGGCCTTCCTTTGACTTGAAGGCGGTCTTTCATACATTTGTCTGTTCTATCGGGACCTGGTAGTAGCCAGACTTCAGATCAATCTTACTGAAGTATTTGGGCCCCATGAGTTCATCAAGGAGGTCGTTGATTCGGGGAATCGAGTACCAGTTTCTGACTATGATTTTATTCAGAGCCCGATAATCAATGCAAAGTCGCCAGGTTCTATCTTTCTTCTGTATCAACATGATTGGGCTCCCGCAAGGTGATGACCTAGGACGGATGTACCCCTTGTGGAGAAATTCTTGGATCTATTGCTTGATCTCCTCATTCTCTAACAAAGAGCGATGATAGATTAGCCCATTGGGAAGCGGAGCGTCGGGGGTCAGACCGATGGGGTGCTTGACCTGGCAGTGCAAAGGTACCCCTATAGGCGAGGAGAAGATATCTGAGTATTCTTACACGACCTTATCTACTTGCTTCTGCTGTGTGGAGAGGTCGGCCTTGGGTATCCTGTACAATTTCCTGCTCAAAGTAATAATAACACTATGAGGCTTAGACTAATATACAACATGACATTTTCATAAATAAGGTTGGCCCAAAAGAACATCACAAACTTCGAGAGGAGAAAAATCACACAATACCTCATCTTTGAAGGGCTTGATGTCGTACGACAATAGACACTGTTGGCTAACGCAGAGATCGCTTCCTTGGCGGAGCCATCCAATGGTGTAGGGTTATGGGTGCGGTGTTGTTGGCAGGGCCAACCACTTGATGATCTCTGCTAAGACGAGGTTCTTCTGGCTACCACTATCAACAATGAAGTGCAGTGGGGTGCCTTTTACCCACATCTGAGAATGGAAGAGACACTCTCCTTCTTTTGGCTCATCTGGTTCACCATGTTAGAGCTTGGTGGTAGAAACAATGGCATTGGGTTCCATGTCAATGATCCGTCTTCCCCTTTCTGGTTCTGACTCAGAGTCAGAACCCGCATCAGATTCAGAGGCTTTCACTTCAGCACCAACGTCTGCTTTGAGTGATAGTCAGTAGTGTTATTCCAAGGGCTCTTATGGAAGTCGCACCACTTCCCAGTATCTTTCTTTGTCTTTCTGTTGTCCTTCTTTGATTGCGGCTTGGACTGGTTGTCTTGATACTGTGCATCTTTACTCTACCCTTTGTTTTGTGGGTTGGGTCCGCCCTTTCTTGGCTTTTTTTGTGAGGGGTTCCTCAACCCAAATTGTCCTGTCTTTTGTTTGAGCTTCTGCTCGATTTTGACGGCATATCGGTAGGCCGTGCCCAAGGATGAGATGTCTAGAAATTCCATTTCGGTCTAGATGTATCTATGCAAAGCACCACGACACTTGGGCACCAAATTTCTCTCCGAATATTTGATACCCAACTTGGTGCACAAGGTATGGAAGATATTTGTGAAATCTGGCACTTCTTGTTCTCTTTCTTGCCGCAGTGTGGTCCATTTGGTATACAAGTCGTCATAACTTCCGACAGGGTAGTATTGTTCCTTAATAACATCCCTAAAGGATTCGCAGGTGGCCGTGACTGTAAATAATGAAGGTTCCTCTATTTCCTTTTGCTCATAGAAAGTTTCCCACCAATATTTGACATGGGGAACAACTTTGAGGAGTTCAAAAGTAATATTTTCTCTATTCGAAAAGTTATGGACAAAAAAATACCCTTCTAGTAGATTCAACCACTTGTCTACAACATCTGCGTCTATCTGACCTTAAAATATAGAAACATCGAAGTTTATTTGTACCTTGAAGGGGGCGGTGCCTCTGCTCGAAGAAGATGCATCGCCTATTAGTAGTCGTCGAAGGATTTGCGCGAAATTATCGATCATCTCGTTCCTCTGTTGCGTGAGGGCTTCCTCAATCAATAGTTTGAAAGGATCTCCTGTCCCATCATCTTTCTTTTCTCCTTCCATGAGAGGTCACTTGGGTGTGCAAGATATTTTATCCTCAAGACAAACAAGCTCGAGAAGTTTCAAAAACCCTAAACATCCAAAAACCTAACCCTAGGAGATGAAGTTCCAAAAGTCATGTGGGCCCCGTTTGGGTAAGTCAATACATCAACCTCCCGGGGTCGTAACGTTTGCATACGATATCTGTTTTAGGCGTATGATAGCCCATTTGAAAGATTTTTCCGAGGACTACAACTGTTGCAAAAAATTACGTGATGAAATTTTGTGACAAAAACATACCCCAAAAAACATCGTTTAGGGCCTCAAAACGGCTTCGAAAGTTCAGGACCCGAAAAACTGCTAAAAATAGTAAATTATCAAAATTGCTACAAAGTTGTTTTGAGCCAGCTGGAAAAGGTGGGTGGCCAACGATATCCACCTGGATCAATCATCCATCCTTAGGAAGCAATGGTATCCATTGCGTTGAGTTCCCCCATCAGATGAGGAAATTACTGTTGAATTTGGCCCTGGGTGAGCCACTTGCCTTGGTGCAGAAGTTGCCCTGCTTTGACAACTTTATAAAGCTGGATCCTTTGTTGTCGAGTTTCCTTGATCTGTGTGTCCACAATCTGATCACTGGATGCCTGTTGTATGCAATGAAGGTTGAGCTCTATTGGTTTCAACTGTTCTTCTACGTCTGAGGTGTCCAATAATGGTGGGAAATAAGGCGGAAGGAGGTCCATGTTGAATAGTGGTTGCAGGCCAAGGAAAGTAGGAATGTTGAGCACAAAATAATTATTCCCCATAGCCTTGGTGATGTTTTACGACCCATATCGGAGTGGGCGAAGCTTCCGATGGGGTCCTATAAGGCACTCTTTCTGCAAGTGCAATCAAACTTTGTCACCCACCTGAAACTTATGTGGAACCCGATGTTGATCATGTCACTGCTTGTACTTGTCATTAGACTTCTGTAGGATATCCTGAACCTATTGGAGGATGTGATGGATCCTCTCAATGAATCAGGTGTCTCTGTCAGCCTCAATTGGAGTAGGATAGGAGTCAGTCGAGGTGACTGCAAGGGGAAGTGCAACATCTATCGGACCCAATGGCTGGAATCCCAACCCCACCTGAAAGGGGTTATGGTCGATTGAGCTATGTAGGGATCGATTGTAGCTATGATGGACCTAGGAAAGACTCTCATCCCATGTGCGAGGTTTCTTGGAATTATACATGTGTAGGATATGCACGATCATTCGATTTACGACTTTGGTTTGGTCATCTGTCTGGGGGTGGAAGACCGTGGATTTGATGAGCTTGGTGTCCACCAGTGACCAGAGGCTCGACTAGAATGTGCTGAGAAATTGACTATCTTGATCTGAGACAATGGTTTGTGGGATTCCAAAATGTACCCAGACTCGTTCAAAGAAGAGCTTGGCAGTGGATTCTCTTGTGATGCTCTTCTTGCAAGCAACCAGAATCGCCATCTTAGAAAAGCGATCAACAACCACAAAACACAGTCATTTCCCCGCTTGGTGGATAGGAGGCCCGACATGTAGTCCATTGAGATGGATTCCCATGGTATGTCAAGAGTAGGAAGAGGGGTGTACATGCCCTGTTTCTTAGTGGTTGGTTTGGCAATAGCGCAAGCAATGCAAGACCTGATATACTTGATGACCTCCTGTCGAAGTTTCAGCCAGTAGAAATGTTTTTGTAGCATCGCCACTGCCTTTTCGACGTCGAAGTGTCCTTCCACCCAGCTGTAGTGGGATTCCCTGATTAGCTTCACTTTCTCACTTGAGGGAACACATATATGGCCCAGACGACACAACAACCCATCCTGAAGATGGAAATTATCGACAACTTCCTTTGCACCCAACATTTGGTAGGTGGTGGAGAAGTCTGTGTCTGTATCATAGAGTTGGGGCCATCCAGAGGTCTCATGGCCGTAGGAGTCTAGCACTATGGTGAGTGTCACGGCTGGTGGTCTACTGAGGCAATCAATGACACGGTTGGTGATTCCTGTTTTATACTTGATGTTGAGGTGGAATTGCTGCAAGTATGTGGACCACTTTTGATGGCGGTCATTCTGCAATTTTCCTTGTGTCTGCATGAACTGCAGTGGCTTATGATCAGTGTTGATGACTGTCTCCCTTCCAAGAATGTAATGTCTCCACTGGTGGTAGGCTTGCACAATGGAGTACATTTCTTTGTCGTAAGTAGGGTACTTACAAACAACATCTAATAGTGTCGCACTATGATAGGCCACGGGGTGGCTATGCTGCGTGAGAATGGCACCCACAACATAGTCTGAAGCATCAGTATCAATATCAAAGAGTTGTTGCAGGTCTGGTAGTGAAAGTATTGGGGTTGAGCACAAGTGTTGCTTCAAATCATCGAATGCTTGTTGTTGGGGCTGGCCCGATGCAAATTTCGCCTTACCACCACTCCTGGTTTTTTGGCGGAGGGCCCATGCAATATGGGAGAATACCAACACAAAACTGCGATAGAAATTGGCAAGGCCCAAGAAGCTCTGAATCTCAGTGAGTGTGGTTGGGGCTGGCCAGTCACAGATGACTTAAATCTTGGCTGGATCCACATGTATGCCATGTTGATCAATGATGTAGCCTAGGTAATGGACCCTGTCCATGCCGAAGGATCATTTTTCCAAGTTGGCATATAGCTTGTGATGTCGTAGGGTGTGCATAACCTGCTGAATATGCTGCAAGTGTTCGGACCAAGTCCTGCTATAAATGAGAATTTCATCAAGATACACCACTACAAAAGTATTGGTGAATGGTCGCAGGATATCATCCATAATCCTCATGAAACTGGTTGGAGCGTTTGTTAGACCAAAGGGCATGACCAACCATTTAAAAAGGCCTTCCTTTGACTTGAAGGCGGTCTTCCATACATCTGTCTATTCTATCGGGACCTAGTGGTAGCCAGACTTCAGATCAATCTTACTGAAGTATTTGTCCCCCATGAGTTGATCAAGGAGGTCGTCAATTCGGGGAATCGGGTACCAGTTTCTGACTGTGATTTTATTCAGAGCCCGATAATCAATTTAAAGTCGCCAGGTTCCTTCTTTCTTTTGTATCGACACGATTGGGCTCCCGCAAGGTGATGACCTAGGAAAGATGTGCCCCTTGTGGAGCAATTCTTGGATCTCTCACTTGATCTCCTCATTCTCTAATAGAGAGTGATAATAGATTGTCCCATTGGGTAGCGGTGCGCCAGGGGTCAGATCAATGGGGTGCTTGACCTGGCAGTACAGAGGTACCCTGGTAGGCGAGGAGAAGATATCCGAGTATTCTTCCACGACCTTATCTACTTGCTTCTGCTGTGTGGAGAGGTCGGTCGCAGAGACCCTGGATGTGGCTGTGATTTTTCTCTCATTCTGAGAGCGGATCACGAAGAAGACAAACTTCCCCGTCTGAGAGTTGAAATTCTTGCATTGCTTAGGAGAGATCAAGGAAATAGCACTAGGTGGGATAGCCTCGGGTATCCTGTACAATTTCCTATTCAAAGTAATAATAACACTATGAGGCCTAGATTCATATACAACATGATGTTTCCATAAATAAGGTTGGACCAAAAGAACATCACAAACTTCCATAAAAGCAACATCACACAATACCTCATCTTTGAAGGGCTTGATGTCGTACGACAGTCGAAACTGTTGGCTGACGTGGAGATCGCTTCCTTAGCGGAGCCATCCAATGGTGTAGGGTTGTGGGTGTGATGTTGTCGGCAGGGCCAACCACTTGACGACCTCTGCTGAGAAGAGGTTCTTTTGGCTACCACTATCAACAATGAAGTGCAGTGGGGTGCCTTTTACCCACATCTGGGAATGGAAGAGGTGCTCTCCTTCTTCTGGCTCGTCTGGTTCACCATGTTGGAGCTTGGTGGTAGAAACGGTGGCACTGGGTTCCGCGTCAATGATCTATCTTCCCCTTTCTAGTTCTGACTTAGAGTCAGAACCTGCATCTGATTCAGAGGCTTTCACTTCAGCCGCCAGCGTCTGCTTTGAGCGACAATCAGCAGTGTTATGCCAGGGGCTCTTATGGAAGTCACACCACTTCCTAGTATCTTTCTTTGTCTTTCCGATGTCCTTCTTTGCTTGTGGCTTGGACTGGTTGTATTGATACTGTGCATCTTTTCTCTGACCTTTGTTTTGTGGGTTGGGGCCGCCCTTTCCTGGCTTTTGGTTGTGAGGGTTCCCTGACCCAAATTGTCGTGTCTTTTGTTTGAGCTTCTGCTCGATTTTGATGACATATTGATAGGCCACGCCCAAGGATGAGATGTCCAGAAATTCCATTTCGGTTTGGATGTATCTATGCAGAGCACCACGATACTTGAGCACCAGATATCTATCTGAATCTTTGATACCCAACTTGGTGCACAAGGTATGGAAGATATTTGTGAAATCTGGAACTGCTTGGTCTCTTTCTTGCCGCAGTGTGGTCCATTTGGTATACAAGTCATCATAACTTCCGACAGGGTTGTATTGTTCCTTAATAGCATCCCTAAAGGATTCCCAGGTGGTCGTGACTATAAATAATGAAGGTTCATTTGTTTCCTTTTGCTCACAGAAAGTTTCCCACCAATCTTTGACATGGGGAACAAATTTGAGGAGCACAAAAGTAATCTTTTCTCTATTCGAAAAGTTATGGATAGAGAAATACCCTTCTAGTAGATTCAACCACTTGTCTACAACATCTGTGTCTATATAACCTTCAAATATAGGAATATCAAAGTTTATTTGTACCTTGAAGGGGGCGGTGCCTCCGCTCAAAGAAGATGCATTGCTTGTTGGTAGTCGCTGAAGGATTTGCGTGAAATTATCCATCATGTCGTTCCTCTGTTGTGTCAGGGATTCCTCAATCAACAGTTTGAAAGGATCTCCTGTCCCGTCATCTTTCTTTTCTCCTTTCAAGAGAAACAAGCTCGAGAAGTTTCAAAAACCCTAAACATCCAAAAACCTAACCCTAGGAGATGAAGCGCCAAAAGTCATGTGGGCCTCGTTTGGGTAAGTCATTACATCAACTTCCCGGGGTCGTTACTTTTGCATACGATCTCCGTTTTGGGCATATGATAGCCCATTGGAAATATCTATCCGAGGACTACAACAGTTGCACAAAATTTCTTGATATGACTACATACCCCAAAAAACGTCGTTTAGGGCCTCAAAACGGCTGCAGAATTTCAGGAGTCGAAAAACTGCTAAAAATAGTAAATTATCAAAATTGCTTGAAAGTTGTTTTGAGCCAGCTTGAAAAGGTGGGTGGCCACCGATATCCACTTGGATCACATTCCATGCCTCAAGTCCTGTACTAGTCATGTGATCAATCCAACTTTCACATCCAAGTCTTGAGATGTGCCTCCCCATGCTTGAATTTAGTCTTTTCAGTTGCATCTTCATCACTCCGTCCAACTCTAAAGACTAAGGCAAGTGTCCACCTTTACCTCACTATTGCTACCATCATCCAATATTCATCAAGGAGATCATCTGCAATGTCTGAGTGATGCACTTTAGACCTATTGGCGTGTCTGTACTCTTGACCCCCTTGTTTGCTATTGTTCTTGCCCAAGCCATGAGCTAGTTGAATGGCTAGTCCAGTTTGTTGCCCTCATGCACAAACTGGTCACTTCCTTTCGCAATTTGATCCATCCACACAACCCTCAAACCAAGGTAAGGTCTCCCCTCACCTTGTTTCACTATGAAGTCACCCCGAAACAAAGTCTTCCATAGAAACTTGACTCCACTCTCAACTTCATGGCACAGTTAGCCAATCTTTGCATCAAGAGTTGCACATCCAGACTACCTTTGTCTCATTAATTCATCACTTATCCATGATGTTGCGTCTACCTTTACATTGATTAGGCTTCACCCTCAATCATGCTTCCCAAATAAAAATACATGCACATGCCCAAGTAATCTCTTCATGCTACAATTTTTCTATCCACACAATCCTCTGAATGAAGGAAAGTCCTCAACTCACCTCCTTTCATCAAGTCAACCCTCCACAACTCCACATTTGCGATGAGTGTGACCAACATGCCCTCACTCCTCAAACATCCCAATGAACTATCCAAAATGCTCCAAGTAGAATGAGTCACCTCAAATAACTTCCATGCCTTAGGCACATTTGAACCAATACTCTACCAACCTCAACCAACAAACCTCCCCAGATATCTGAGTCATCTCACAATAATCGACAAGTCACCAAGGTGCACTCTGCATCATCTGATGTCCCATACCAAAGGTGAGAGAACACCACCCAAGCCACTTGGTTTGTGTTCTACCCATTCAGGTTGATTGCCAACAGTTCTTGGTCGACTCCTTTGTTGACTCCATCCTTCTCTTAGAATGCAAACTCTAAGAATCCTCCTACAAGAATCCTAACTCTAGCATGGTCATTGTGACTGTCAAGTCATTACATGACCCAACGAATGTGTCTAAGGCACCAAACACCATGGCACCTCATTTATCCTCTCAAACTTGGCATGTACAAACACTTGATATTTTGTAGCATTGGGGAGGTATCCTCACATTGGCCTTGGTGTCGGGCATGCAGGAATATTTGTTGGCACTCACATTGCATTTTTGCTTTGTGAAAATCCCTTTTTCATAGAGCTGGGGCTGGGAATTGTTATTGTTGGGGCTTTTCACCCACTTGGAGGAATAAACAATTCTAATTTACTGTTGAGTTTAGTGGAGGGTTTCTAAAGTAAGTTAGGGGTTTATAAACTCACTTTTAGACTCCTATAAAAGGAGAGGCAATGTGAGGAGGCACCACACATCTTATCGTCATCATGTATTTGGAATGAGTGAGTGAGCACTCTCGCCAAGGAGATTGAGGAGGCAAATTTCATAAAGGAGGATCTTCACTTTGGCAAATCTAGTCTAGGGTTTTTGTTCTTTCTTTTCTTATTTTTTAGACAAGAAGGAGGAGCCTCACATGTGAGAGAGAGGGAGAGAGGTCACACGTGTGGGATCTATATAGATCTGTATGACACATTTATTGTAGGTCATACCACACGTGTGAATTGTACAACAACCACAGGTCAAGTTGCACATGTGAACCGTACAACAACAGGTTTCACATGTGGATTGCAGGGTTGATGCAGGAAGTCGTACATGGAGACGTTACTCATACGGTTGTGATGCCATCTAGGGTTTCTAGCAAATTGTAAGTTGAAATGTTTTTCCAGAATTTTGTCGAGTTTGTAATTTTATTCTGAGGAATGTTCTTTTCCTCGGGATCCTCAATCTGAAAAATATTTATGAGTAATTTTTGTGTCTCTTATGTATGGATGATTTTTGTATGATCTTTTTGCTTCCACTATAATTTTCTTTCATAATTTCATTGTAAAATTATTTAGTGATAACAACCCTAGTTTACTATCTGAGGTCACTTGGAAGTGATTTTCATATCTGAAATTGAATGCATTGAATTCTCAAAAATTGACATGGTATTAGAGGATAGGCTCTAGAGAGAGGTCATCTTCTTGAGACACAAGTTGTTGCATATTTGTGTTCTTGTTCAAGACTGGAAATGATGGTGGGTACTCTTAGAGTAGAGGACAAGTTGGAGGGGGGCACAAGTTTCAGGGCTTGGAAGGCTAGGATTATTTTTCTCTTGGAAGAGAATTGTCTCAAAGATTACATTGATATGGTGATTCCAGATCCTAACGATGCACAAGAATTGGAAGCTCATAATAAGAAGGAAGTGAAGGCCAAGTGGGCGTTGTTGGATTCTGTGAAGCATCACTTGATTCCTCATATTTCAAAGAAGAAGACATCCAAGGAGATGTGTGATGCTTTGGTAGGCTTGTACCAAAGTGGGAATACAAACCAGAAGTTGATTTTGACACATATGCTTCGATCAATTGAGATGTCCAAATCAGAGACAATTGATAGATACCTCATGAGGATTGCTCATATTTGTGATCAACTTATAGCCATTAGTGAGGAAGTTTATGACATAGAGTTGGTGAATGTGGCATTGAATGGTTTACTCGAGTCTTGGGGACCATTTGTGTAAGGGATTTATGCACAATAGAATATGGCACCATTTGACAGACTGTGGATCGATTTCATCCAAGAGGAGGCTTGGATAGAGTCCAGGAACAAGCAAATATGTAGCGATAATGGGAACTAGGCCCTAGCTGCTCATGCTAGGAAGGGAAAAGGAAAAGGTTCCACAGGGGGAGAGGCATCTCTAGAGGAGTGGAAGAAGAAGGAACTTAGAAAGGTTACGTTCTTTGCTTGTCATAAGCAAGGCCACTATGCTTCACAATGTCCAAAATAGGAAGAAATGGAAAGGGAAGCAACATGCACCATCAACAAAGGTGGATGAAGTTGGAGACAGGATTTAGAGGGAGTTCTTATTGGTCTTTTCCCTTTCTAGTATAATTTATGGTAGTGGGACTTGGTTGGTGGATAGTGGAGCTTCTCGTCATATGACAGGATCATGGGAGTCACTCACCAATTTATCAGCGAAGGACTCATGATTGTAGGTGGAGCTTGGTGATAATGCCAAGTATGCATTCAAGGGAGTTGGGGCAACTTCACTTCAGCTGGAGTCCAGGAAGCCTCTCAGGATGAGTGATGTGTTGTATGTGTTGGGGTTGAAGAAGAACCTACTTTCTATCTTAGTTATGGAGGACAGAGGGTATGCAATGGCATTCTCAAGTGGACAGGTTCTTGCATGGTCAAGAGGATCAAGCATTGACTCAACATGGGTCATCGGTGTTTGTGATGGTTGTCTTTACAGGTTGACATGAAAACACACCTAGGCCTTGGTACATGACAATGATAGTCTATGCAAGCTTTGGAACAAAATATTTAGACACTTGCATTAAAAGGATTTTCTAGTGTTGAGGAGGATGGTTACAGGTCTTCCAGAGTTTGGAGCAGAGCACTAGGGTGTATGCAGGGGTTGTGCACTTGGAAATAATGCCAAGGTTGTTTTTTCGAGTAGTGGTAGTAGGTCCAAGGGGATATTGGATCTAGTACATTCAAATGTGTGTGCACCGATGCCAATTCAATATTTGAGTGGTTACTTGTACTATGTTACCTTCGTTGATGATTATTCGAGGAGGACGTGGATCTTCTTCATGAATACCAAGGATGAGGTCTTCAGTCGATTCAAGGAGCTCAGGGATCAGGTGGAGAATTAGACAGGGAAGAAGATCAAGGTCTTGAAGTCAGATAACGAGGGTGAGTGTACCTCCAATGACTTTAGATATTTATACAAGGAGGTAGGGATCAAGATGGACCTGACAATGCCTTTCAACCCATAATAAAATGGGGTTGCGAAGAGGAAGAATCAAACCATAGTTGAGGCTAGTAGGGAAATGTTACATGACCAGGATCTACTTATGTTGCTATGGGAAGAGGCATGTAACACGATAGTCTATGTTCAAAATAGGAGTCCTCATAGGATCTTGGAGTACAAGACTCGTAAGGAGGAATTCACATGAGTGAGATGAGAGATAGGGAATTTTAGGATCTTTGGTTATCCATTTTACATCCATGTTCCTAAGGAGAAGAGGACGAAGTTAGAACCTTATGGGAGGAAGGGCATGTTTGTGGGATATATCAAGACTTCAAAGGCCTATCAGATCTACTTTATAGGACAACAATATATTGAGGTTAGTCGGGATGTCAAGTTTGAGGAGTTGGCTTTCAAGGGGCATCGAGAGACCACATCAAAGATAAATGGTGAGGAGTAGGAGCCTCTAAAGGTTGAGGAGAGTACAGGTCCATCCAATATAGGGGTTCAACCTTCTGACCATAAGGGGGAGTTAGTGGATCCAATGGACCATTCGAGTGACAAGGAAACGAGGCCTATATGTCTTTAGAATACTTTGAGATATGTGGAGAAGCATGTTGCACCTAGGGGAACTTTCAAGGAGAGAAGTCTCTATGAATGTTTTCAATCTATGTGGCACTTATGAGTAACATCATTGATTTTGAGCCTTCCATTTTTGAGGAGGCAACATGTTTGGAAGGATGACATGATGGAGGATTATCAATCCATCATGAAGAATGATGTGTGGGACATAATTCCGAATCAAAGGAGAATTATGTGGTCACTTCCAAGTGGATCTATAAGATCAAGCATGTTGTAAATCATAGGGTCGAGAAGTACAAGGCAAGGTTCATGGAAAGAGGGTTCTCCCAGAAAGAGGGAGTGAACTATGAGGATATTTTTTCTCCAACTGTCAGGTATACTTCTGTCAGGGTTGTTATTTCTCTTGCTTCAGTTATGGGGTGGAGGATACATCAGATTGATGTGAAAACAACATCCCTCAATGGTATGATTGAGGAGGAGGTGTACATAGAGCAACCTTAGAGCTTTGAGGTACATGGGAGGAATTCTCATGTTTGTAGGTTGAACAAAGCTTTGTACGGACTCAAGTAGGCACCCAGGGCATGGTACTCGAGGATTGATGGGTATTTTCAAAGCATGGGCTTCACCAAGAGTGATTCAACAGAACACAACCTATGTCTCATACAGGTGAGTGAGGATCCTCTTATATTGGTGTTGTATGTTGTTGATCTGTTCCTCATGGGTGAAAAGAAGCTCATTGCTAGTTGCAAGAGGGATTTGGCTTCAGAGTTCGAGATGAAGGATACTCTCACCAAACCCCTAGTGAAGGGGAAGTTTTTCTACTTTAGAGACAAGCTAAAAGTGGTGGAGAATACATCCCTTGCTAAGAGGGAGTGTTGATGTTTTGTAGCACCGGGGAGGTATTCTCACATTGGCCTTAGTGTTGGGAATGTGGGAATATTTGTTGGCACTCACATTGCATTTTTACTTTGTGAAAACCCCTTTTGTATAGAGTTGATCCTTGGAATTGTTGTTGTTGGGGCTTTGCACCCACTTGGAAGAATAAACAATTCTAATTTAATGTTGAGTTTAGTAGAGGGATTCTAAGGTAAGTTAGGGGATTTTAAAATCACTTTTAGACTCTTATAAAAGGAGAGGCAATGTGAGGAGGCACTACACATCTTATTGCTATCATGTATTTTCCATGAGTAAGTGAGCACTCTTGCCAAGGATATTGAGGAGGCAAATTTCAACAAGGAGGATATTCACTTTGGAAAATATGGTCTAGGGTTTTTGGTATTTATTTTCTCATTTTTTAGCCAAGGAGGAGGAGCCACATGTGTGAGGTCATGAGAGAGAGGAAGACAAGTCACACATGTGGGATCTATATGAAACATTTATTGCATGTCATACCACACGTGTGAAACATACAACAGTCACAAGTCAATACAGGGACAACCGCACATGTGAGTTGTACAACAACAGGTTGCATGTGCGAGTGGTATAGTAGCACGCCACATGTGAAAACTACAGGGATGATGCAGGAAGTCATACAGGGTGATGTCAGTCGCATGGCTATGATGTTAACTAGGGTTTTTGGCATATTTTTAAGTTGGAAGATTTTTTTGGAATTTTTCCGAGTTTGTAATTTTCTTGTGAGGACTATTTTTGTCCTCGGGATCCTCAATCTGAAAAACAATTATGATTAATTTTGTGTCCCTTGTGTATGGATGATTTCTCTTTGATATTTTTACTTCCGCTATAAATTTTTGTCATAATTTTAGTGTAAAATTGTTTAGTGATAATAGCCCTAGTTTACTTTTTGAGGTCACTTGGAAGTAATTTTCAGATCTATAATTGAATGCATTGAATGCTAAAAAATTGGCATAGACCTCACTGCCCAATCCACCACAACGACCTATCCAACGTGCCTCATCAAAGAGTTAGGTAGCTTCCTCAAGTCACCTCCATGAACGCATCCAAATCTGCTTAATTCCACCACAAGACTCGTTCAAGCAGGTCACCCCATCTCTCTACACATTCACACCATCAAGGCATCCCAACTGCTACATGACTTCTTTGAATCTACACCAGTTGAGTCACCCTCAAATATTTTGGTTCTCACCACAAAAACCAACTGCACTTGAACCACCAAGTCATCTAACTTCCCTTCAAAGAACTCATAGAAACACTTAGGAAATGAAAGAAATTGAAACCAACCATACCTTTACAATGACATCCTTGGTTGCATTCATGGTTCAAGTCTGTTGTCTTGGAATTGTACTTTCCCAAGCAACCAACTCTCCATATTAACTCCCCTCAATCATCGTCTGCATCTCCACAAACTTGCAAGACCTTTAGTGCGATCCAAGGATGAGTCCATTCATTCATTCAAAAATCCTTCTAAGTCCCAAACTTTGCATGCAACCAGTTGAACTCATCTCCAATGTCTTTCCATCTTTGCCCCTTGACTGCTTC
>JZKD02S0526766.1:99025-113590 GCA_000966675.3 Picea glauca | reverse complement strand
GGATACCTCCATATAGAGATCATGAACATCAAATTGAGCTCATACTAGGAAGTAAACCTCTTGATAAAAGACCTTATAGATACTCATATCAACAAAAGATGAGATTGAGAAAATGATACAGGACATGTTGGATGCAAATATTATTTAACCAAGAAAAAATTCATTTTTAGTCCTAATAGTGATGGTGAGAATAAGGGATATCTCTTGGAGGATGTGTCATTATCATAGAGATATAAGAAAAATTACCAAGGTGTTGGCATTTCCAACATTTAATCATAGAAAATCCAATGCTATGAAGAGTTAATGTTGGGAATTTTTTTCCAATTATTATGAAGAAAATCAAGGATGAGTTTAGAAACAATGGCTATAGGATGGATTTAGGAAATTTCTATCAGTGGGAATGAATAACTAGTAGCAACTTGGAATTCTATTCTTAGTAGTTTCTAATTTAGAGGGTGAGGACTCGATTTGGGGTATAGAATAACTTGTTTTTGTCATGAGAAACAACTATAAAAATAATCCAAACATCAACTAAATTAACAATTTCCATGCATATAAATCTTATCAATTTTAGCATCTTTTGTTTTCTCTTTCCATAGATAGTTAAGGCAAGCTAGTTCACACTAGCTTGGAATTTTATATCAAGGAATTTGAGATCATAGTGAAGGATTAGATAATGTTTTTCTAAGCAGGATGTAGTAGAGGATTCTCATCATTCTCCCACCTTTTGGATCCAATAAACCCCTTCCATCATTGCATACTACTAGACCTACTGCAACCTATCATATGTTTCCCTTATGATGTAATTTGTTCTCTTGAATAACACATTGATTTTATTCAACTATTCCTTGTCTTTAGCTCTTGTAATTTCTTGGTTGGATAGTAGTGCACTGATTTTTATTTCTTATTCACTTAAGGAACATATTCACTTCACCTCATTCATTTCATTCATTTTACATTTGTCTTAAAAATATATTCTCAAGCAGTTTAAATTTAATTATCAATTCACCCTTATTCTTGACTACATACGGGCATCTCAAGGGAAAGTTTTTGTGGGTTGATTAGTTGGATTATTTATGCATACTTATTAGTTTCATAACATCATACAAACCCTAGGTGCATCCTCTTGAGATTGGAAAAGAACCAGTCTAAATGGAGAGACATCCAACAGTGACAAGATTGGTTGTCTATAATTATTATGCTAGTACATCGTGTTGGAGATATTACACACTCGCCTAGAATTATTTTTCTAAGTTTGATATTCCAATGCTGAGAATGATTCATTAAATGAGAATATTCTCTCTAAAGAATATTCCCCTACAAAATAGGGCATTCCTCTTTAGTTTAGTGTCAATTACACTCGGTTAGACTAGTGGAAGTCACTCATGCATGACAACCTTGGTTTTATCACTAGTAGTTGCATGTGTCTCTCTCACTTCCACACATGTGTCTCAGTTAACTGATGATTGCATGGATCAATTAACTAGGACTAGGTGGCAGTTCACTCCAATGTCTGCCAGTGAGTGTCTATATCTCTCTATATCACTACTATGGCACATTAGTTACTCATATAGCCTATATCTATTGTAAATTATTCACTCTTTGAGTGTGGAATACAATTAATGAGAATTCTTCCATTCTTTCTCTCTTGCTTCTTCTTTCTCAATTTCTCTCTGCAAATGTGTGTGGTATTTTCTAGCTAGATCTATTATGTTCAGCTTCAACACATTTACATGGTATCAGAGCTGATGGACTGCTAAGCAAAATCTACACCAAATTACTTTTGCAGGTACTGAAAATTGAAGAATGCATCAAAGATGGAATATATGTTTTACTCACTGATAATACTTCTCATGCATCATAACTATTTGGAGTGGAAGCCAAAGATTATACTTCTCATAAGTAGAGGCTTATACCAAATAACCATGCCAATTGAAGTAGAGCATGATTTCGTTGATGAAAAAAATGACTTTCTCAATAGACAAGATATGGCCATAGGATTTATCTTCTTGTCCATTTATCCATAAATTCTCCACCAAGTATATGATGACTCACAAGAATCAACTCCAAATGAATTATGGACCAAATTGGAGGTTCTATTCAGGAATAAATAATATTGTCAAGATTTCATGCAGGAGGTTGAACAGATAGAGCCAGAAGAGAAGCCATCAGAAGATCAAGCCTCTTATTATGAAGAGTCTTCTACAAAATTATTTGCACAAATTTATATTACATTAATTAAATATGATGTATACTCCATTTCAGATTTTTTTTCTGAATTTAATGTGGAAGATATATGGCATGCATCTCAGGAGCCACATGGAGACACTTTTGCATGAACCATGCATGAATCTTAGGAGACAAAAAGGGAGTCGCGCACATCAGACTCAATTCTGATATTTTATGAGAAAAAATTGCAGAAACAAATTGGATATTTGAATTCCTCTCAGGAAAATATCCAATTTCAAAAAACAAATCATCCGAAACGGAGTTCGGGAAGTGAAGTTATGATCATTTTAAAATCAACAAAATTTCAGCATTTTTCCGGAAACGGCCACACGGTTTTCAAAATTTCATCCAAAATTTATTTGGATCTTCTTCATTACAAGAAGAGAAAGTGGGCATGTGTCACAGGACCCCACCTTAGCAAGGTCTGCTAACCTCCCACTCTTTGGATCTTCAAATTCCCCGAGCCGAAATGGCTCCTTGGTCCCTGCTGGAACTTTCAACACTTAAAGGCCACGGGTCCTTTCATATACTCCACCTGTACGAAGAAGAACTGGGCGTGAGCCTCTACTCCACATGACCATAGACTTAACCCAAAAAGGTGTTTTTGATTTCGCGACTTCACGTATTATGTTGTGAGCCAATCTTGACTCGCTCAATCTCCGAACTCCCGAACCCCGAGTTAGGGATTAATGAGCGTCTGCACCTTCCCTATAACTCCATCGATGGGACCTCACGTTGTGACCTAGGGCCCAAATTCCTATCACTACGAGAATTCGTGACTCATGAATCCGCGATGCATCTCTTCTCCCTTTTGTTGAAGTCTGAACTCACGACTTCCGGGTAGCATTTTCCTCCACTCTCCCGACTCCCGACTTCCCGAAATTCACGAGTTCCAAATCAACATCTCACACTCCTTCAAATCTGACAGCTTAGATCTTCTCACGTGAATTGACAGTTTGCGTATCAGGGCTTTAAAAGGTGGGTTTCCTCCGTCTCCCGAACTCCCAATTCCTGAGTTCCCGAAGTCTCTTTTCCATGAAAGAGATCAACGGCTCAATATTCCCTTCAATCGATAACCACTATCTCTCTTGATATTTTTGGTGTTGAATGTTTCTCTCCCTTAACCTTCTCGTAGATCTACAGGCTCCAATGATCCGCAGAAATCAGTGCTTCTCCCTCCGAAAATTTTCACCGTCTGTTTAGACTCTCGATCGTTCATTGCCAAGTAACTTGGCGTCTACCCTTCTGAGCTTGATTTCTACGAGGTGACTTCATCCCTCGTCCTCCTTCCAAACTCTTCGAGGTCTCTATCCTTCCTGAGTTTGATTCTTGCTGCAAACTCTGGGATTCTAAGGAATCTTTCTCACACTCCTTAAGGCCTTCACGATAACCTCTGATTATTTGTGTAAGTTTTAAACCTGTGAAGTAAAGAAATGCATATAGATTCTTAAGCAAAACAAAATTTAATCAATGGCTCATTCACATAGTACACAGAGATTTATACCGGAAACCCTCAATCGGGAAAACCTTTCTTATATTCATTATATCGAATTTCACCATTCACTATACAATATATACAATGTTTTTAGGTATTCCGTAGATACCAAAACCCTAATCTCTAAAACCAGGATTATTTTTAGTAAACCACTAAAAATAGCAAAATCCGCTAAAAATAGAAAAAAAACACCCAAAAAAATATTTCGAGGCGCTACCCCGAACGCTGTGTGTAACCAAGGGGGGCATACCTACCCCCCCTGGGACCCCCCTAGGAAAGTGCCCAGCACACACGACACAAACAGAACACTACTACAGGGATCGTCAGATGCATTTGTCATATCTAGCGTGCCCACACACACACATGCAAAGAATATAACACATACCCAACAATCTGACAACTCCAACTTTGTGCACTCCTTGTGACAGAAATTTTTCAACCACTCCCTTGGGTTGGAAAATTTTAAGACTCAACCTGGCTTATGCACACCTTGCACGGCTCCCTGCTATACTCACACTCCACATATATAAGACCAACGGTATCTATCCTAAGTTTTCTGGGCTAAACCTCATAAACTTATCAACGCACTCCTTGTGGAATTTCACTGCACTCCTTGCAGGAAATCTCAGGAAGAGAAACAATTGAAACTTATACTCTTCCTCTAACAGACTTCATACATTCAACATGAAATCACATATGCACACACAACATTGAAATAAATGCATAACAGAGAATATAAGAAACTTGTAAACATACCATTCAATAGATGCAAATAGTAACCAATGTACACCATGAAATTGGTTTTAAAGCATTCTTACCTTAATTCAAGTGCTTATGTACATGGGTTCAATAGCAACAGTTATCTTCTCATACAACTTCTACAATATATGTTCTTCTCCGCTCTCCTATTCTCTCTTGCTTTACTACCATAACAATGAGAATAATACAATACATACGAGGGAGTCTTCTTGAGTTTCCCCCCTAAAACCTTAAACTATCTTATCGAATTAAAGACTACAACTACTTTACATTCATTACAATAAATGCCTACAACTGACAGATGAGAGAAACGCTCAAGATCTGTATTATAATCCCCAAAACATTAAAAGCAATTACATCCTTCCAGCTATTACATTAATGGTTCGTCTTTTGAATTTCAAATTTCTTCAAAATGCACGCTGGTGTATATCCAATTGTTCACTCGCACTTGCTTTGTTGGCGATGCTCCTGCATCATACTCCTCTGGCTGAAAAATTCATGGACTCTTGTCTATGAGCTCCTGCACTGTCTATCCATGTTTATGGATATCTGTTTCACTTTCCCAACTAGCATCTTCAATCGGGTGTCCCTTCCACTTTACCTTACCAAATATTCAAAATATATCTTCCTCCGGGTCTTCTTGCTAACTCTCTGATCAATGATATTTTCCATCTGCGGATTTTCAACTATAGGCATCTGTTTGACCCATTGAATCTCCTCTTGATTCTTTGCTCCTCTTGCCTCTTCTTCTCTATAAGGATACAAATCTACTATGTTGAATATGGGTGATATTCCCACACCATCTAGCAATTCTATCTCATAAGCATTTTCCTCAAATTTTCGTAAAATATTACACGGCCCTATCTTCTTCATCTTCGGTTTATTATATGTTCCCCTTGGGAACCTTTCTTTTCTGAGGTGTGCTAAAACTAAATCTCCCACTTGAAATTAAATCTCTCTCCTGTGTTGATATGCTATGTGCTTGTATTCCTGGCTAGAATTCTGCAACCGCTCTCTAATTTTACTGTGGATCTCCTGCATCTCTACTGCAAAATATTATGCTCCAACACTCCTGAACTCATTCTGCTTCAAGTATCTCAACTCAGATACTCCTCTTGGCTACATTCTATACATTATCTGAAATGGGCTCTTTCCTATGCTTCTATTAGGTGAGTCATTATATGAAAATTCCGCTTGCATCACAATCTGATACCACTGACTGTGATGCTCAGTTACTAAACTCCTCAATAAGTCCCCCAAACTTCGATTTGATACCTCAGTATGTCTATCCATCTGAGGGTGATATGCTGAGCTAAAAGATAAATTCATCCACAACTTCTTCCATAATGTCCTCCAGAAATGACCAACAAATTTGGTATCTTTATCTGAAACAATATTCTTGGGTAAACCATGAAGTCGAACAACTTATTTAAAAAACAGATTTGCAATGTGTGTTGCATCACCAGTTTTCTGACATGGGATGAAATGTGCCATTTTTGAGAATCTGTCAACTACCACAAATATGGAATCATAACCTCTCTGTGTCCTCGGTAGTCCCAATTCAAAATCCATGCTTACTGTGTCCCACGACCTCTATGGTATTGGCAATGGTTGATATAACCATGTATTCTGTATTTTCCCCTTTGCGTGATGGAAAATCCTACATTTGTTGAAAAATTTTCTGACATCCATCCTCATTCTTGGCCAATAATACAAATTGTTCAGTTGCACGAATGTTTTATCATGGCCAAAATGTCCAACCAATCCCCCACTATGTTTTTCCTTTAAAAGGTTTTCTCTCATAGAACTCTTCGAGATACACAATTAATTTCCTTTGAACAATAGTCCATCCTGAATCAAGTATTCAATTCATTGGCTTCTATCTCTCAGAACAGGATTCTTGCATGCTTCATAAACATCCTTGAAATCTAAATCATCTCTGTACATGTCCTTAAGGCTATCAAAACCTAAGGTCTTCACTCGAAACTCTTGCAGAATTAGACATTTCTTGCTCAATGCATCTACAACCTTGTTAGCATTTCCAAAAATGTGTTTTATAACAAAAGTAAATTTCTTCATAAATTCAACCCATTTTGCATGTTTCTGATTCAGTTTCTCTTGTCTGGTTATAAACTGTAAGGCTTGATTGTCGCTATACAAAACAAACTCTTTTGTAACCAGGTAGTGCCTCCATTTCTTCAACGCCTGTAGGACTACATAAAACTCGTTATCATACGTGGAATATTTCATCTTGGCATCATTCATCTTCTCACTGAAGTATGCAACTGGACTATTGTCTTGACTCAAGACTGCTCCAATCGTGAATCCACTTGCGTCACATCTTACTTGAAATGTCTTACTGAAATATGGCAGAACTAGAACTGGTTGTCCAGTTATCTTCTCCTTCAACAACTTGAAACTTTTCTCTGCTTCCTTTGTCTAATGAAAATATTTATGTTTTTTTTTTTTTATTGTGTCCATCATTGGTGCACAAATCCCACTACAATTTATGATGAACTTCCTATAAAAGCTGGCTAGTCCATGGAATCTTCTGACTTCAAAGATATTCCTTGGCGATGGCCATTCTTTGATCGCTCTAACCTTCTCAAGATCCTTCTTCAATTCATTCGAAGAGATCACAAAACCCAAATAAATGAGTTATGGTTTCATGAAAGACGACTTCTTCAAATTTATCAGCAACTTCGCTTGCTGCAACCTTCTCATCACTAGAGTTAAATGTCTTAAATTTTTTTCCTTAGTCTTATAGAAGATCAGTATATCATCAAGATACACAATTACAAACTTCCCAATGAAATCTTTCAAGACTTCATTCATCAATCTCATGAAATTACTTGGTGCATTTGTCAAGCCAAACGACATAGCAAGCCATTGATACAGCCCTTGATTCGTCTTGAATGTTGTCTTCCATTCATCACCTTCCCTCATTCTAATCTGATGGTATCCGCTTTTCAAAACAATTTTTGAAAAAAAAAATTCTCCACTCAAGTAATCCATCAAGTCATCCATCCTGGGTAAAGGAAATATATACCTGATGGTGATTTTATTTATATCCCTCGAGTCTTTACACATTCTCCATCCGCCATCCTTCTTCGGACTTAACATTGTTGGTACAATGCATGGACTCAAGCTTTATCTAATCAACCCTTTGTCCATCAAATCACGGACTTACTTTCTAACTTCTTCATTATCCTACGACGTCAATCTGTACACTGCTTTGTTTGGAAAACTCACTCCTGGTATAAGGTCAATGTGATGGCTTATACTTCTGATGGGTGGAAGCAAACAAGGCAAACTGTCCACCACTATGTCAGCGAAATTATCCAACAGTTCCTGAATTTCCTCGGGTAGATCATATATTGAGGTACTGGTCAAGATGGTTGTAGGTTTTCTATCCACAACAAACTGCATTTCTTCATCTTTCTTGACTTCATCAAGAAGTTCCTTCCCACTCATGAGAAGTATAGTATTGCTTTCTTTTGTTTTCACCTTCTTATCTTTAATTGGAAGCAACATATGCGTCCTAACATTCTTCTCCAAGGTATAGGTGTTCTTTCTTTCATCATGAATAACATTTATGTCATATTTCTACGGCCTCCCCAACAAAAGATGGAAGACATCCATGGGAATAACATCACATAAGATCTCATCTCTATAACCCCCTATCTTAAATTCAACTAAACATTGTTTAGTGACTGTTACCTGATGTCCCTTTTGCAACCATGAAACTTAGTATGGGCTCGAATGTGCAACTGTCTCCAATTCCATCTTTTCCACCATCTCTGTGGATACTAGGTTATTCGTGCTTCCAATGTCCATTATCACCTTGCATACCCTATCCTTGGTCTTGCAAGAAATCCTAAACAAACTATTCCTCTAAACTGGATTCTCCATAGCTTCCTTCTCTAGCTTCAAGAGAATTTTCCTCATCATCAAGGATCTCCCGCCTTCTGCATCTTCTGCCTCAACATTTCGCCTTTTCACTTATGAAATGTGAGCTTCACCTCCTCCATCTCTTTTTCTATCAAGACATTATCAAGACTTGTTTCTGATCTGTCCACAGACAAAACACTTCACTTCACCTCCTATGCCTCTTCCTCTTGCTCTTGCTCAAGGAAAAGTGTTCTTATCGGCATATTGTCTCCCTTGTGAACTTCCTCCCCTTTCTGGGTGATTATGAGGATTTATTTCTTCATCTTTAGGCTTCTTCACTCTGTCTTGGGCAACTTCTTTGCCTCTACTCTAAATTCTACCTCTACCCCTTTGACCTTGCTTTCGGGCCAATTTCTCTTCTGCCTTCAAAGCAACCTGATAAGCATCCTCCACATTTTTTATTGTCACCGTGCTCATCTCATCCTGAATCTCATATCTCAGGCCATTCATATATATGGCGACCTTTTCATCATCACTCTCACAATGACCAACTCAGATGTTTATCCTGTAAAACTCCTCAGTGTATTCCTTCATTGTCATCCCTTTCTGTCTCAAATTATGCATTCTTCGAAACAGATTGATTTGGTAATCTCTGGGTATGAATTAGGATTTAATCTTCGCAACCATTTTGTCCCAGCTTTTGATTCTTTGTTTACCTTTTCAATGCCTGTCATCCTGCAATTCATCCCACCACAGTGTTGCATGTCCTTTCAGTCTGGTGATAGTATGCTTTACTTTCTTGTCTTCTTCGATATCTTCATAATCAAAATATTTATCCAGAGCTCTAAAACAATATAGCAGCTCCCCAAAGTCCAAGTTGCCTTCATACATCAGGATGTCCATCTTTGCTCTGGCACCCATTCTTGCAACAACTTTAAATAGACGTTCCTTTGAAGCATATTTGGCTACATCTTCTTCGGCTCCTTATTCATTCTCGCTTTCAACTTCACTGATATCCCTAGTATCAGGCGTTTGTCTCTGTGTTGTCTCCATAGCATCTAACCAAGCACAAATTTCTCTCATCTCCCTTTCCACGGCTGGATCCGGCATCGGTCTTTCCAGATGTCTTCTTGGAAGCATTATTTCAATCTTTCCACTCATAATTCAAATCATAGCTTTCTTTGTGTCCTCTCCTACCTACAAAAAACAATGATTGTAAGCTCTAATACCACCTGACACGGGACCCCACCTCAGCAGGGTCTACTAACCTCCCAGTCTTTGGATCTTCAAATTCCCCAAGCCGAAATGGCTCCTTGATCCCTATTGGAACCTTCAACACTTAAAGGCCACAAGTCATTTCATATACTCTGCCCACGCAAGCAATCACTAGGTGTGAGCCTCCACTCCACGTGACCCCAAACTTAACCCAAAAAGGCATTTCTAATTCATGACTTTGCGTATTCTGTTGTGAGCCAATATTGACTCGCTCAATCTTCAAACTCCTTAACCTCGAGTTAGGGATTAACAAGCATAAACTCCTTCCCTATATCTCCATCGATGGGACCTCACACTGTGGGCTAGGGCCCAACTTTCAAGTGCTATGGGACTTCACAACTCGTGAATCCATGATGCAGCTCTTCTCCCTTTTCCCGAAGCCTGAACTCGCGACTTTCGGGTAGCATTTTCCTCCACTCTCCTGACTCCTGACTTTCCAAAATTCACGAGTGACAAATAAACGACACATAATCCTTCAAATCTAACAGCTTATATCTTCTCCCATGAATTGGCAGTTCGCGTATCGAGATTTTGAAAGGTGGGTTTCCTCCGTCTCCCCAACTCCCGATTCTCGAGTTCTCGAAGTCTCTTTTCCATGAAAGATATCAATGGCTCAATCTTCCCTCCAATCGATAGCCACTATCTCTCCTGATCTTTTGGGTGTTGAAGGTTTCTCTCCCTTAACCTTCTCATAGGTCTACGGGATGCAACAATCCACAGAAATCGACGCTTCTCCCTATGGGAATTTTCACCGTCCGTTTAGACTCTCGATCATTCCTTGCCAAATAACTTGGCATCCGCCCTTCTGAGCTTGATTTCCGTGAGGTGACTTCATCCCTCGTCCTCCTTTCAAACTCTTCAAGTTTTCTATCCTTCCTGAGTTTGATTCTTTCTGCAAACTCTGGGATTCTGAGGAATCTTGCTCGCACTCCTTGCGGCCTTCACAATAACCTCTGGTTATCTGACAACTCCAACTCTATGCATTCCTTGCAAAAGAATTTTTTCAACCACTCCCTTTGGTTGGAAAATTTTAAGACTCAACCTGGCCTGCACACACCTTGCACGACTCTGTGCTATACTCTCACTCCACAGATATAAGACCAACAATATCTCTCCTGATTTTTCTGGGCTAAACCTCAGAAACCTGTCAACGCACTCCTTGCAAAATTTCACTGCACTCCTTGCAGGAATTCTTAGTAAGAGAAACAATTGAAACTTATCCTCTTCCTCTCACGAACTTCATACATTCAACATGAAATCACATACACACACACAACATTGAAATAAATGCATAATAGAGAATATAAGCAACTTGTTAACATATCATTCAATAGATGCAAACAGTAACCAATGTACACCATGAAATTGATTTTAAAGCATTCTTACATTAATTCAAGTGATTCTATACATGGGTTCAATAACAAAAATTATCTTCTCATACAACTTCTACAATCTATGTTCTTCTCCACTCTCCTATGCTCTCTTGCTCTACTACCATAACAATGAGAATAATACAATACATACGAGGGAATCTTCTTGAGTTTCGCCCCTACAACCTTAAGCTATCTTATCGAATTAAATAATACAACTACTTTACATTCATTAAAATAAATGCCTACAACTGACAGATGAGAGAAACGCTCAAGATCTCTATTACAATCCCCAAAACATTAAAAGCAATTACATCCTTCCATCTATTACATTAATGGTTTGTCTTTTGAATTTTGAATTTATTCAAAATGCAGGCTGGTGTATATCCAGTTGTCCTCCACTCACTCTTGCTTTGCTGGAAATGGTCATGCATCAATATGTGTGGACATCTCAATGGTGCATCTACTTCATCAGATCCATGCAAACATCTACATCTTAAAAAAAATTATCAAAGATCACAAACTTGCACAGTTGTGAGGTCTTCTTGGAGTGAAGGACATGGTTGCTTAACAACTATTTTTTGTTCCTTCTCATATTTTTTTTATGCATTGTAATTTGAGGGGGGGGGGGGGTTCCATGAGGTTTTCCCTCTTTTTTATTTTTTTGGTTCAGTGTCCCATTCTTATATGCATTGTACAATGGGTACCTAACATGGCCTTTGTTGTCGGGACCCATTCATCATGTACACCCTAGTAGTGTTCAGGGGAGGTGTTGGAGATATTACACACTCACCTAGAATTATTTTCCTGAGTTTGATAGTCCAATGTTGAGAAGGATTCCTTAAATGAGAATATTCCCCTACAAAATAGGACGTTCCTCTTTAGTTCATAGTCAATTACACTCAGTTAGACTAGTGGAAGTCACTCATGTATGGCAACCTTGGTTTTATCATTAGTAGTTGCATGTGTCTCAGTTAACTAATGATTGCATGGATCAGTTAACTAGGACTAGGTGGCAGTTCACTCCATTGTTTGTCAGTGAGTGTCTAGATCTCTCTAGATCACTACTATGGCGCATTAGTTACTCATATAGCCTATATTTATTGTAAATTATTCACTCTTTGAGTGTGGAATACAATTAATGAGAATTCTTCCATTCTTTATCTCTTGTTTCTTCTTTCTCAATTTCTCTCTGCAAATGTGTGTGGTGTTTTCTATCTAGATCTATTATGTGTAGGTTCAACACATTTACACATTGGTGCATAATTATGTGATAACAAATTGGTGTCATTGTCAGGGAATTCATAAAATATTTGATTATTCACAATGATAGTGGTGATTTTTCATTATTATTATTTTATTCTAAAATCTCACTTGGAAACTCCAATGGTGGAAAACACCAATTACCAATTATTTTGTTGAGGTTAGTTTGTAGTTATTGATTATGAGACCTTACCAGGAAACTCCTTTTTTAGGAATATGTTCACCCAAAATAATGACATATTTTTGAAGGTCAAATCCTCCACTTGAATTTGCTCAAATACATGGGCATCTTAATCCACTCCCTAGTGGAAGCTCGTGGTGTGAGAATCTTCCACGGTTTTTTGGTTATACAAGTGTGTTAGATAAGCAACACCTTAGAGATTTTGATAGTTTTTCAATGATTTCAATGCTCTACCTGAAGATGTGTTGAAAAAAAAAATTATGTTCTCCCTATAGAGTGATGCACATTTTTTCTATAGGACATTACCTAGAGATGGTATTGATTAATTACAGATTTTTCAGGTAAAAATTAGGGATTATTGGGGGGGATTTTAACTAGATGATTGATGAAGAGGTTGATTAGAGTCCTAAGTCAGAGCCTAGTGAATATGTTCCTCATATTGTTGATTCCATTGATAAAGTGACTCATGAGGAAGATATTTTGAATGAAAGAAACAATGAAGAGCATGTCTAGGAAGAATTGTACAACAATAGAGAAGATGTGATCCCACTTTATAGTGACAACTGTCGAATATAGATAGTACAAATATCCAATCTATTTGTTAGTTTGGAGTATGATGGTCCTATCAATTATGTTGGGAGTACATAGAGACATGATCCAATTCATTGTTTTATGGCATTGGTTCTCAAAGGAGGCACAAATTCACAAAGAGGCTATCTAATTACAACATTGATCTTTGATGGAGTAAAATATAAGATTTCTCCCTCGTTCTCCAAAGAAAAGTGATGGAAGTATCATCTTACTGTTGAGGCTATCTCACAATATTCCTATTTTGATTCATCGTCAAACACAAAAGAAGGGTTGTCCTTGATATGATGATTAAGTGGTTGCACTAGATATCTGATTATACTTGATTCTTGATGATTTTTTGTCAAGTTAGAGTAGGGTAGGTGGAGTCAATTTTTCTCATTTTCCTTTGTTGTCCTTAAATTTCAGCTTGTTGTTTTCCTTATTTTAGATTGTTTTCTTGTCCTTTATTTCCACTTTAATTTAGTTTTTAGTCAATTCCCTTGGATTTTTTAGCATAATGAGTTGTTATGCACATGCATGAGTAGTTATAGGGCCATTATTTTCATTAGTTTCTTCCTTTCTTCCAAATTATGTTGTCTTAAGTCAAATTCTTGAATCTGGTATCATTTTCCATATGTTCATTCCTAAGAGTTGGTCTAGGTTAATCCTAGTTGAGGGCATCATTCCCTTCATTGCACTACCTTGGTTGAATTCTAGTGGGCATGGGTAGTGTTTAAAACACAATAGGAGGAATCTCGATTCATCTAGTTTTCTTGTCTCTTTGTTATCTTCATCAATTCAAGATTGATTCGACATGTGTTGGTCATTTTCTCATCCGGTTGTAGGGACATGGCATCATATGGTGACACTTTATGTTTTGCTTCATGTTGGTGAAGGGGTTTTCATCATTTCCTTTATACTATAAAATCATTCCCCATTGACTCTAACTCATTATTTTAGGATTGGTATAGAAGTCAAAGTGATTTGATGGTTATTAGCTGCATTTGTAGTCACCTCGCATCCAATGGGACTGGGCATCATTGGGATCTGATTGAGTGATCTTCATCGATGTTTGACTTCAACTCATTTTTGAAATTGGTGTCTTGTGCTTATATATTAGATCCCATTATCCTTATTGGTGGGTCTCTTTTCACCTGGTAGGTGTTTTCATCATTGGCATTTGACCAGGTGGATTTCTCCCAATTATCAGCATCAATTCATTTTCCAGTGGGAGGAGCATATTGTTAAGAACCAAATACCTGAATACAAAATATCACAATAGATCCAAAGATATATGAATACAATCACCACACAAGATCTATGAAACCATATAGAAAACCACAACTTTATTATAGAAACCCTTGAGGTAGAGCAACACCATACAATGGATCCTATTATGGAAGAGATCCTCTCCTATTCACTTGCCTCTCTGAGGGGGCATCCTCCTATTGAGCTACCGCTCCAAATACAATACTTCTCTTCATATCTCATTACATTGTTTGAACCCCTTTATATAGTACTACCATCACCTA
>JZKD02S0526766.1:77186-97198 GCA_000966675.3 Picea glauca | reverse complement strand
TGGGCCTTATTTAATAATATAGTGGACCTATTCCACCTTACATTGAATGACCTCCACTATTATCACTATGGGCCCTCTAGCCCCCCCCACTACCTCTCTAGCTACCTTACACTTTCAATTCAGAAACTCCCCTTGGTTGCATTCCATATACAATTTGGAATGGACTCTGCTTTGTGCTTCTATTGATCGAATCATTATAAGAAAATTTTGCTTGTGGTAGAATGTGATCTAACTGACTATGGTGTTTATTCACTAGGCTTCTGAGTAAATCTCCCAAGCTCCTATTCACGACTTATGTTTGCCCATCCGTTTGAGGATGATACACTGAGCTAAAAGACAGACTTGTCCCTAGATTCTTCCATAAATTCCTCTAGAAATGTCCCACGAACTTGGTATCTCGATCTGAAACTATACTCCTTGGCAAGCTATGAAGTCTAACGACCTCTTTGAAAAACAGGTTCGCAATATGAGTTAATTCGTTGGTTTTCTGGCATGGTATGAAATGTGTCATCTTTGAAAATTTGTCTACTGCCACAAAGATTGAATCATAGCCTCTTTGTGTCCTTGGCAGTCCCAATATAAAATCCATGTTCACTGCATCCCACGGCCTTTCTGGTATGGGTAATGGTTGATACAACCCTATGTTCTGCCTTTTTCCTTTAGTGTGCTGACAAATTATTTACCTTTCCACAAATTTCTTAACATCTGTCCTCATCCCTGACCAAAAATATGCACCATTCAGCTTTGAGAATGTCTTGTCATGACCAAAATGTTCGACCAATCCTTCACTATGTTTTTCCTTCAACAGGTTCTCCCTCATGGAGCATTTTGGAATACATAACTGATTGCCCCTGAATAATAATCCATCCTGGATCATATATTCGGTCCACTGGCTTCTGTCCCTAAGAATTGGATTCTCAGACACCTCATACGCTTCCTTAAAATCTAGGTCACCCTTGTACATTTCTTTGAGGTTATCAAAACCCAAATTTTTGACTTTAAATTCCTACACAAGCAAACATTTCCTGCTCAAAGCATCAACAACTTTGTTAGCAGTTCCAGAAATATGTTTAATCACAAAAGTAAAATTCTGCATGTATTCAACCCATTTAACATGTTTTTGGTTCAACTTCTCCTATTGAGTCACGAATTGTAAAGCATGATTATCATTGTACAAAAAAAACTCGTTAGAAACCAAATAATGTCTCCATTTCTTCAGCGCTTGTATGACAACATAGAATTCCTTGTCATATGTTGAGTATTTAATCTTCACTTCATTCAATTTCTCACTGAAGTATGAAACCGGCCTATTGTCTTGGCTCAAGACTGCTCTAATTACAAACCCACTCGCGTCACACTTGACCTGAAATGTTTTGTTAAAATCTGACAAAACCAAAATCGGTTACTCAGTGATCTTCTTCTTCAGCAGACTGAAGCTCTTTTTTTCTTCCTCTGTCCAATGAAAATATTTTTGTCTTTTATTCACCATGTCCATCATGGGTGCGCTGATTCCACTGAAATTTCGGATGAATTTCCTGTGGAAACTCACCAAAACATGGAAGCTTTGAACTTCAAACACATTCTTCAGCGATGGCCAATTCTTAATTGCATTTACCTTTTCCGGATCCATCTTCAACTCATTTGCAGAGATAACAAACCCCAAATAAATGAGTTATGTCCTCATAAATGATGATTTCTTCATGTTTATCAGCAGATTCTCTTGTTGTAATCTCCTCATTATTGCAGCTAAATGTTTTAAGTGCTCTGCTTATATCTTGCTGAAAATCAATATATCATCAAGATAGACGATGACAAATTCCCCAATGAACTCCTTCAGGACTTCATTCATCAATCTCATGAAAGTACTGGGTGCATTTGTTAAACCAAATGGCATAACAAGCCATTCATACAGCCCTTCATTCGTCTTGAATGCTATCTTCCATTCATCACCTTCTCTCATATGAATTTGATGATACCCGCTTTTCAAATCAATCTTTGAAAAAAATATTGCTCCACTCAAGCAATCCATTAAGTCATCCATCCTTGGTAATGGAAATATATATCTGATGGTAATTTTATTGATCGCCCTTGAGTCTGTACACATCCTCCAGCCTCCATATTTCTTTGGGTTGAGCACCGTTGGAACAACACATGGACTCAAGCTCTCTCTAATCAATCATTTGTCCATTAAGTCCTGGACTTGTCTCTTAACTTCTTCATTCTCCTGCGGTGTCAATCTGTACGCTGCTTTGTTTGGTAAAATGGCTCCAGGTATAAGATCAATGTGATGGCTTATACTCCTGATCGGTGGCAACGAACAAGGTAGTTCATCCACTACTATATCAGCGAACTCTTCCAGCAACTCCTAGATTTCCTTGGGTAAATCATCCACTCTTGTACTGGTGAAAACAATTTTAGGCTTCCTGACCACAATAAATTGTGTGTCTTCCTTCTTCTTAACCTCCTTAAGAAGTTCATTCCCACTCATGAGAAGTACAATGTTTCTCACCTTTAGTTTTACTTCTTTGTCCTTAATTGGCAACAACATGTGAGTCCTACCATTCTTCTCTAGGGTGTATGTGTTCTTTCCCCCATCATGAACTACATTTATGTCATATTGCCACAGTCTACCCAACAATAGATGACAAACATCCATGGGAATGACATCACATAGTATTTCATCCTTATATCCTCCTATTTTAAATTCAACTAAACATTGATTAGTGACATTTACCTGATGTCCTTTTGTAGCCACGAAACTCTGTATGGGCTTGGATGTACGATAGTCTCCAGCTCCAGATTTTCTACCATCTCTGTAGAAACAAGATTGTTTGTGCTACCACTCTCCATGATGACTTTTCATACCTTGTCTTTAGTCTTGCAAGCAGTCCGAAAAAGTCTGTTCCTTTGGGCTGGGTTCTCTGCCTCTTTCTATGGAGTTAAGAGAACTTTCCTCATCATCAAGGATATTCCACCCTTATCATCTTCTGCCTCAACATTCCATCCTTGTGCTTTGACAATGTGAGTTTCACCACCTTCTTTCTTTCTGTCTGGAAACTCATAAGATTTATGTATGTTTTTCCCACAGACAAAACATTTCACTTCACCTCCTCGGCCTCTTCCTCTTCCTCTAGTACGAGGAAAAGTATTTCTATCAGCATACTGCCATCTCTGTGAGCTTCCTCCTCTCTCATGTTGAGATTGAGTTTTCTTCCCTTCTTATTTAGATTTCTGAGTTCTGTCTTGGGCAATTGTTTTTCCTCTGGATTGACTTCTACCTCAGCCTCTTTGACCTTGCTTTCGGCTTAGCTTCTCTTCATCTTTCAGAGCCATCTGATAAGCATCTTCCACATTTCGAATGATCATCATGCTCATATAATCTTGAATGTCATACCATAGACCATTCATGTACCTGGCCACCTTTTCATCATCGCTTTCCCGATGACCTACTCTGATGTTTATCTTGTAGAATTCTTCAGCGTATTCTTTCATTGTCATCAACTTCTGTCTCAAATTCTTCATCCTCCAAAACAAAGTGATTTGATAATCCTTGGGTATGAATTTGGCTTTCATCTTTGCAACCATTCTATCCCAGCTTTTGATTTTATGCTTGCCTTTGCAACATCTGTCAGCCTGCAGTTCATCCCACCATAGTGTTGCATGCCCTTTAAGTCTGGTGATAGCATGTTTGACTTTCCTATCTTCCTCTACATCCTCATAGTCGAAGTATTTATCCAGAGTTCTAATCCAGTATAGAAGCTCTTCAACATCCAGGTTCCCCTCATACATGGGAGTCTCCATTTTTTCCCTGGCACCTATCCTTGCAACAACCCTGAATAGGCATTCATATGCAGCATCTTCGAATGTGACTTCTTCTCCTTCGTGTCTATCTTCATTTTCACTGTCAACATTGTTGATATCCCCAGTGTCGATTGTGCACCTCTATGCTGTCTCCATGGAATCAAGCCTAGCACGTAATTCACGCATTTCCCTTTCCACTGTTGGATCGGGCATTGGCATTGGCCTATCTCTTCTTCTTGGTGGCATGGCTGAAAATGTTCCTCTTTTCTCCTCTCACTTCCTATGTCTACAATATACAAACAAAGTCAATATTTGATACCACAACTGGTGCAGGCCCCCGAACCCTCAGGTCAAGGTCCGTGCAAGATCTTTCTAAATATGCCCTTGAGTCAAATTGACTCTTCGTTTTCCCCTCGAGGAATACCTCATACACTCATGATGTATCCACATGTCCTTATGAATTGAGCATGCATGAACAAACACCAAGCGCCAACCCAAATCTCCTTGACCACAATAGCGTCGCACCCTTCGCTAATTCGGGACTTCGGGTCTCACAATTTCGTGATCCATATTGTCAATTTTCTCAGGCCTCTACTGCCGAAACCCAAAATGTCGATTCACCGAAATGTTTGGTTGTTTCCTCCTCCACATTCGTATCGCATTTCACGATTTTGGGAATCTCAGAATGAGGAACCCCTATCTCTTGTCTTCGAAAGTGTTGAAATGCCGAACCTCGATGCGTTCAGCAAAGGCTAGCTTCCCTATGAGACTTTTTGTCGATTCGGAGTTTTGGACTTCATGACTTCGTGAATCCTAATGCAAGGCTTCCAGCTCTCCAACCTACGAAACCTCGAAACAGTCAATGAATTTTTGACTCTGCCTAGCGAAAAGTACGCCACCTGTCTTCTCTGTCGTCCTCTGTCTCTGACACGGATTCTTGCCACCTGTCACTCTGTGCTTTCCAGCTTTCAGGACTTGAACGAACCTCCGCCTTCCATCCCTCTATCACTTCTAAGCTCTGAATTCTGAAATGGTACCTTCCAAAGGGTCAAAAAACTAATAAGCCCCCATTCGATCCAATGCTTAACTTCTCCACAACTCTTTTGGATCCTACGGTCCTCGCTATTTCGCAAATTGTCCACAGAGAATTCCGACCGCTCGTCTCCTCCTTGACAACTTTTGCGAAATAAACAAATGTTCCTTCACTATAACTTAACCTCTATGAGATGTTTTCAATCTCTGTCTCCCTTTGGGTATTTCCAAGTGTGTTGACCCTCCTGAGCTTTCTCTTGCAACTCAACTCTCAAAAGGAACCTTGTGCGCACTCCTTGCGACAAAATTTCAAATACTTCTAAGTATTTGATTCCTTTGACTCTGTGCACCTTCTGCAACAACAGTCTTTCAACTCTCTCCTTGGTTAATAAGTTCTATCTTTCAACTAGCCTGCGCACACCTTGCACGACTTTTGTGATTCACTTGCACTTTTGTTGAAATGAGAACAATGGTATCCCTCCTGAGCTTTTAGAGATAACCTCTGAACTTTTGTCAACGCACTCCTTGTGGACATTTCACTACACTCATTGCAAGAAATTATCTCTCAGGAAGAGAGACAATTGAAACTCATTCTCTTTCTTCTCTCAGACTTCAAACATTTAATATGAAATCATACATACATAGCATAAAATCACAACAAATGCATAACAAAGAGAATAAAACCACTGTAAGAATACCATTCACCATGTATAAACAGAAAACATCATAACACCATGAAATCTGATTCAAAGCTCCATATATTAATTCAATCTTTTGTACATGGGTCTTCCTATACAACTCTCTGCTACAGCTCTGTGCAAATGCTCTAATGATATAATGAATGTCATAATACAAAGACGATGGTGTTTATATCCGTTTTCCCTCATGTTCTTCTAAACTATCTAATCTCTAATTCAAACCTACCTACTTTCATTAACTATGCATAAATGCCTCTACCTTCTACAGATGAGAGTGAATCGCTCATGATTTGTTTACAATATGTAAGTACACTTCCCTTTAACCATTACATTAATGCTTCAAAAAAAATTCAAAAACATGCGTTGTTGGTCTTCCAGCTATCTTCCGCCTCTTACGTCGTTTGCTTGGCTGGTTGTTTACGATGCTCCTGCATTAGTTGTTTTGTTTTTTCAAAGAATATTCTACTCCAAGGATTTGTCTTTAGTTGAAGCCATAATTGACCATGTCCCTTCTTCCAATAAGTTGACAATACCTCATGCTAAGAAGAATTTCCTATTATACACTTGAAAATTATTTGCTCAAAGGAAACTTCTTAAGATATTAATTATTTGGGCATGGATCCCACACCCCTCTTGTGTGTACTAAAATATGAATTAATCAAATTTATTTATTTTGAAAGATTTGCAATGTATTTTTTTAAGTTCTTGTTACACATCGTTCCTATGGCCTCCTATGATAGATGACCCTAGGGTTCCAAAACAAGTTTTAAGATTGACGTTTGTTGAATTTTCTATGATCGATGGGTCATGTATCCTCTTTAAAAAAAAAAATTAACTATTACTTGAACCATAACTATTGCATCAAACCAAGATCATAAGAACAATAACCATGCACAAGAACACAAGAAGTATCCTGGGAAACCCTTCTCAACAAGGGAATAAAACCTAGCCAATCCTTTTCTATATTCCTCAAGAGAAATACCTCCCACACCATCACCAAACCTAGCACACAAGAGGGTGTTGTAATTCTCATAATTTCAGACCACAACTTCTGAAATCATGAGATGACACTAACAAGTGTGTTTCCTTAATGGGGATTCACCTTTATTTATAAAAGACTTGTCACATCAAATGATGTGTCTATTGGCACAATAGGGCCGACATCAATAATTTCAAACCACAACTTCTGAAATCATGAGATGACACAATAATAAGTGTGTTTCCTCAATGGGGATTCACCTTTATTTATATAAGACTTGTCACATCAAATGATGTGTCTATTGGCACAATAGGGCTGACATCAATAACTCAAAATATAATTAATAATTATCATATTAATTATCTTTTACACTAATTATCTTTTATATTGATTATCTTTTACATTAGTTATCTTTTACATTAAGGTGGTGTCGACCTATACCCTTTTGATTACAAATAGGGTTACAGGTAATTCTGACTCTTGAAGAATATAGCAAGGGATCTCATACACCCACTAGTTCTCAACCACTAGGGGAACATCCACAGGGATGTCCATATATATATCTCACTGCGTCTCACAGGAGAATCACACTCACTAGTGCTCAGCCACTAGGATCACGTTCACTTGTGCTCATCCATAGACATGTCCAACTCAACAGATCTTCTTTCCCACTGCATTACACATGAGAGTCATATGGAGTTCATCATCTCAACTCTCTGCTCAAAGGAGGCTAATACATCGTCTTCATCTCTATCTCATAACGATGCAACCATCTCATGGGAATTCACATGTTCACCTTATGCTCAGCCACATGCACGTCCAACTCAACAGATCTCATTTCTCATTGCGTTACACATGAGAATCATCTAGATTTCTTCTCAACTCTCTATAAGGAGGAGGCCATCACTATGTTCCAGTTCTGTCTCAGATAGGAACCACACACCCAACTCATGGTCTCTCTCTCAGGTCAACTCAATCAGTCTGTGTCCTGGAGGATGTTTCACGCAACTGTAATCATCAAAAAAGGTCCCTGTGTCCATAGGCTCCGATCTTCCATCTTCCTCATATATTTACCTCTATACTTCCTCTTTCTCTCTCTTCTTGTGAGCTTCTTCTTCCTATGCTAATATTAAGTCTTCATTTCTTTTATTTCCTTCTACCTTTTGTTGTTGCCTCAAGGCTTCTACTTCCCTTTCCTTTTTTATCTTGGCCTCATTGGTTGCTACAAATTCATTCTCCTTAGCCTCTCTCTTTCTCTTTTCTTTCTTCTTATCCTTTTATCCTCTGTTTCCAATTCTAAGTGTCACCTCATCTAGTGATGTGGATTTTATTTAGATCTATTTTTCTTGCTAGACCTCATTTTGAAATGGCCACATTTACTTGCAAGTGAGACAATGATAACCAACTACATTCAGAGGGTCATGTCTTCGAAATATTTCTTTGCCAAAGTGAAAAGAAACCAAGGATTTGAGTTCTATGGTTTCTTCTTTTACGTCCTTAATTCCAGATGCTCCTACGTGGAAAGGAAAGGGAGACCATAATGTGTTCTTGTCTTGAGAAAGGGTTGCTCCAACTCCATTAAAAAAGGTTTGGTAAGATACCTCTTGGAGAGTAAGCTTATCCAGGATAAACTTGGGTACCAGATGTGGCTTGTTGGTAGCTCTGTATATTCTTATGTATGTCCCATTTTCTTTGACATTTTAGTCTCCAATATTAATGATTTCCTACATTTCTTTCTCAATCATGCATTGGGAAGGTTCACAAAAAATTAGTTTGTACATCACTTATACAAAAGCTTTCACAAATTTTGGTGTAATGAATTCTGAACTTACGTTCCTAGAGAATTTGACAGTAAAATTGAATGGGTTCCTCTCTAGGCTTCCATTGCCATTCCAATCCTAGAAATGGAAATTTGTTCATGACACATGCCACATCCAACAAATAATTTGACATGTTAAATGCTAGTGGGATACTGGTGGTTGTGTGCTTAACTCTGGAGACAACTTTAGTCATTGATGTTGACAGTATGGAAGCCTAATTAAAAATTGCCTTGATTTGGGTGACTTGATAAATTAATGGCACCAATGACTCCTTCAATTATATTGTGTCTTCTTTGCTATAAAATATGGTTATCAATGCCACATCGATATTGTAAGGAGTCATCACATGCTTCATAGGGTAGGTGCTTGACCTCTTGGCTTGAAATGCCTTCTTATTAATCCACCACCCTTTGAGAGAGGTTGTGATAACTAAGGGTGAAATGCAAAGTCCATTTCTCTGTAAGATCTACAAGAGGTTGAGGAAATTTGTAGCATATATCTAAGGATGAGGATTGAAAAGAAGCAATGGCTTTCCCTATAATGTCCTTGATCAACATGTTTTCAATTTCATCCTAATTGAGTAACCATGATATGAACTTAGTGCAAGGAAACACTATATGTTTGGTTGCAACTTTGTGTAGGCTTGATTTCTCAATCATTTTCCATACACCAACATTAAGATTCACTTCTCCAAGTGGGAGAAATAACTCAGGGTAATTTTTGATCCGAACATTTGGTACAATTCTCTCTGCTTATAGCTAGTACCTACATCCAAGTTTCATAGGGTATCTTCATAGAATGATATTGGGGCACCCACATCTCCTTCGAGTTATATTGACTCTTCTCTGTTTGGGCTTACTTCATTCACTGCTTACTTCTATTTTCTTTATTTTTTAGAAGCCATTTTCAAATCCTATAGCTCATCCGTTTCAACAATAGACCACATTAGCAAGGTTAAAAGAAAAATTAAAATACAATGCCAAGTGTGGTTAAATACCTTCTCTTAAAAGAAAGAAAGAGAATGTGGATTTTCAAGGAATTTGGTTACAAGGCCCATTTGTTTTGGTGTTACATGATTCAACAAGATTCTTTCCAGTGGGATTGATGGTTGGGCCACGAGGAAAACATTTTGGTGATTCTATAATAAGGACGCCTAAAACAATGCTCTTGCTCTCTAGTCATTGTGGGGGAAATTTCACTTCCCATTTATTTGTTGAATTCATGAACTCAAAAATATCTATACTTGGGCATAATCATTAAAGGCTTATGAATTAAACCTCACATGTGCCTATGCAGTTGATTGAACACAATTATTAATGTTCTATATTGGAGTGAAATAAAATCGGGAACATCCAGACCAATATAATTTGACTAAGAGTAATTTTCTAAGTTTATCAATCCTAGAGATGGAATTGTTAACTGCCTTGGAAAGTTTAAGCACGACCCTTTTCCATGTTGTGAGCAAATGGAAAGGTTTCATTATTTGCATGATCCTTCATCCATTTTCATAGTGTGAAGAATAATATGCACTTGATAAATCGGTTATATGTAGCCCTACATTGTCCAAGCTTGCAACGAAAGCATTCTTGAGTTTAGGGCTTCAATGGTGAGGCAGGGTTTGACCATCGGGCTTCACCTTGTTGACCAATATATTATCACATTCATTCATAAACAAGGTTTTAAAATTGTGAAAAATAGAGTTAATATATGTAAGTATTGGGTGGTAGGGGGATGTGGGGTATAGGGGGGTTTATAGGTATTGGGGGTATAAAAAGGGGTATATGGTAAAAATAGGGGATATTTAGTAAAAATAGGGTTTTTTTTTTAAATTGGAAAGATGTATTGGGAGCGAGGTTCAACAAAAGGATTTTGGGAGGTATTTATCAATATCTAGCAAAATTAGAGGTATTATTTAATATCCCATGAATGCACGTGTTATACAACAGGTTCACTAAATGGACACCCTGTGGGTTTGATAGTGCAAATGAAAATCACTTAAGTGATTATATTCTCTTGTTTGAGCTACAGGGAAGAAAGTTGATGCAGAAGTTTCAAAAGGGCCAGACGAAGTAGAAATACAATTTTGAAATATAAGTGGTTATCAAATCCATATCAAAGAAAGAAAGAAAGAAATTCCATCGTTCATATTGGGTTGTCTTGGTAAAGTAATGTCTACTTGGTTGCAGTAAATAACTAGCAGTGGGTGAATAGTGGTTGGGTTGACAAGGTGTGTTTCTTTTGGTTGTTTCTATAAGTGAAAAAACATTGGGTGAACACCCTCGTGATGAAATCACTTTTACCACTCTAATCCTTAGTAAAAGAAGAGTGAAAATAAAGTTACCATAGTGCTATTTTAATAAGCTTGTGTCGTAAGCCTTTGATATTTCTATCGGTGTGCTTTTTGCATTTTTTGAATTATGGCTCTATATGGTGTGTTGCATCCTTGGAAACTTTCCAAAGTTGCGACGGGTCCCTTTTTACATCATCACAATGCCCCAACTTTGTACTTGTCACAAAATCATGTTAACATCGTAGCCTTTTTAAACTTCAGGTTTCACAATGTGTCGCATGAAATTCTAAATCCCTCGATAACAAGTTTCTCCTTTTCTTTGTGTTAAATGTGTCGCATTACAAAAAACTTTTGAAGGTGAGCGATATTTTTCCCTTGTCATAGTCTCAAAAATTTAACAATTTTGTGGGGAAGGAACTTTTGAATTTGAGTGATGGTCTTTTCTTGTTATGGTTGCACGTGTTTATAGTTTTATGAGCATGTGATAGGCATTGAGCTTCAATATTGAGGGGAGCACGTTACTTGAGGGTGATTCATTGAGGTCTTGTAGTACCTCACTATGGTAGCGACATGTTCAGTTGATGGAGACCGTGGTCGTCTTGGTATGGACTTGGAGGATAGACTCATTCCAGGTTGAGGACATGTGTCATTTGCAGGAGACTCATGGTGTTGATATGTTACAAGATTATGCCTCACAGGGTATTACAATTCACATCTTGATATGGGATCCATGGGGTAGAGTGTGTGATAGTTCGATGTTGGATGGAGCCTACTTTGTATCCCACGGGTGGACATGGGACCCTGGTATTATATGTGGATTGAATCAGTTATTGCTTGAGGACAAGCACTTTTCTAGCAGGGAGGACTGTAATGTCCCTACATTGGAACACCGTTATATTACAAAGTGTTATGCTGACCAAAGTAGCCAGATGGGGGTGATAGCAAGTACATGAAATATTGAGGGGTTTTATTGGGCCTGAATTGCATCCCTCATCTTATTTCATCATCATGATCCATTCCGCACAACTTGGCTTTGGTTTCGTTTCATTATGATGATTTCCGTAATTTTGAGTTATTATGGGCTATATGTTAATTAAATTCACTAATAAGGTCATATTGGGAATAATACTTGGAGGAACCTCTTAGTGTAATAGCTCATCGAAATCGGGAAGAATAACACTACAATATAGGATGATGAGAAGTGACTTTCAGTGGCCAGAGAAGCCATAAGGAGGGATAAATCACTTTTTAGAGGTAAAATGATTAATTAATTAATTAAAGTGATTCAATTATTTAATAATAAAATAAAGTAAAAGTCACTTGGAGAGACAAGGTGAACAGGGAGGATAAAATAGAAATAGGGGCCTCTATTCTCTCATTATGTTGATTGCTATTTTGATGTCTGGCTTCTTAGCTAGAGAGCCCATGGTACTTGGGGGTTTTGACTGAATAAACCATAGAGATCAACAAGGGAGTGAAAGATTCTCCTTTTCTTGATCCAAGCTTGGCCAAGGAGGTGAAATATTCCTCCCTCACCATTCTACATCAGTTCATATTCATTGGAGGAGCCACTTGTGCAAGCAAGGCACAGGTTGAGACGTTTTCAAACATAGAGGGTGAACTATTGGGAGAAGATCAATTCGATTTGGATAAAAAAAGGGAGATTTGATGATTCTCTTTCCTACGGGATTTTCCATGCCAAGAGCACCCTTTCTCATCTGTTATTGGAGGGGTTTCTTTGCAGAATGATTTATTGTGACCAGGGGGCGAAATTACTGAAGGAGGGTGTATTTTGGATGAGTAATCTTGTTGTTTGAGATCAAATTTATCATCTACAGTTGGGGTTTCTTCATATATAAGTCAACCATCATCAGATATACAAGTTGCAACCAGTTCATGAAGATTTTACATCAGATTTATTGTGCATATTTCAGTAGGGCGTAAGCAACAAGGAAGGCACATTTTCGTGTATGAGAATTATGGATTTTGCATGATATAACATCTCTTTTGGGAAGCCATCATTGGGGGATAGAAAAGGAGGGCATATTAATCAAAGAAAGGATTCAAGGTACTATCTTATGAGTTTTAATAGCTATTATTTTATTATTTATTTGGTTATCATTGCATGCGTTTTCCTTATGTATGACATGAAGAAATATGGACCGAAATACATCAGAAAATACACTTAAATGAATGCTACAACCATTGCACACAAAGTGTTTGACAAAATGTTTCAATCAGCCAACACATAGAAAACATAACAACCATCAATTATATATATCATCCCACAATCAGGGAGTTATAAGGAGGTAGAAATTATTTCAAATGTCATACAAACACATCAAAAAACCTCATCAAAGTCGGGATGGAAAGAAGAAGGAATATTCCAAGGGAAATAGAACATACCGTCAAAGTGTTTAAAAAAAGTTCTCAACCAGTTAGATCTGATTTTTATATCAGATTTGGTTGGGAACATTACACTCCAATTCTTGCATGCGTCTTTACCTTGAAAAATAACAATACCAAGAGGATACCCTCCTCGGTTTCACTCTCTCATGTGGCATGAAAAATCCTGGAGGCCAGAGAAATATGAGAATGAGGCCAGAGAAATATGAGAGGCTCAGATCTAGATAGCTGAGAAGAGCAGAGCCTCGACAGAGAAAAGAAACATAATGATGAATTCCATGGCCAACTTGGAGTAATATCTGAGGGGCTAATAAGACTACGCAACCTCCTCCCATACATGTCATCATCCCCCTGCCATGACTAAGTGAGGGTGACATTAAACCCACGCGGAGGAGTTGTCCCTCCATCCTCCATGTGTGTTTATGGTCGTTCCCCATCCGAGAATGAGGCTTGGGGTGGCGACTGACCATAATTATGGCTTGTATTGCATGGGGGTTGTGTGGCCTCCCCTCTGCTATGTGTCACCCCATCCGGGGGGGGGATACTCTCTTTGGGCCATATCAAGACATCTGATCATTAGCCTGGGGGGTGGGGAGATTCAAGCATCCAATTGGATCTGCTCTTCTTTTGAGTCTACTCCCTCATTGTATAGGAAATCTGCAATTTTGTTGGCATCTCTTTTCACATGTGAGGGGATGAGTGTGAGATGGGGCTAAAGGAGGGAACTGAAGTCTTCCAACAATCCTAGTAATCTCCGGCTTGGTGAAATTTCTGAGGGGTGTGGGCCATGGATGATTTTAGAGATGAGATGGATAATTACCTGGGAGTCCCCTTCCACTATGAGTTGAATGATGTTGTGACTAATTGCCAGATTGATCCCCTTGAGAAGGCTTCAAAGTTCTGCAACATTGTTTTTTTTGAATATCAGATATCATGCCGTGATATGTAAAATTATCCCCTCATTATCTCGTAGTACCACTCCAAAACTCGTTGGCCCTAGATTACCCTTTGAGGATCCATTGAAGTTTAATTTGACAAAGCAAGGTGGGGAGGGGACCAAGAGTTCGGACTGCAGACAATTTTAACTGAGTGAATGACGTTTTGTTGGGGACCCTCGGAGAGGTTTAGCCACCAGGCCTAGAGGATGTAAATTTCTGAGGCATTGCATTTCAAGTCTTCCTGAGTCCATTGCTCGACTCTTATTGTTTCCTGAACCAGGTTGATGATTTTTGTCCAAGTAGAGTGGGGAGGGGAGGAGGTGGAGTGGAAAATTATTTTGTTTCTTTCTTTCCAGACTTGCCTTACTAAGAAGCTAGGCAGTAGTTGCCATATTCGATCTAGGATTGGGTTTTGATAGGTGATGGAATCCCAATTTCCAATGGTGCTTATAATGCTAGCTCTATTCCTGTTAGAGTGTCGCATTAATTGTGTTGCCATATCCCAAATGGCTTCACTGTGGTCACGTTGATTTAAGATATGCTCCATTGTCTCTTCATGTTGTTGACAAAGGAGGTGGATTGAAGGTCCCACAAATCCTCATTTTCTTAGGTTGTCCCAAGTGAGAATGTGGTTCTGAGCAATTATCTAGAAAAATAATGAGATTTTCGGCCAAAGTTTTGGATTCCAGATTTTTCCCCATATGTGCTCTTTTGGTAGTTTTCCTGGAGATGACAAGCCTCCTTCACTGAGAAGTTACATGTTGGAAAGTGGCACCATCTGAGGATGTCCAGACCATCCCTGATACAGATTTTCTGTTGATTAGCACAGTCCCTCCAAGCCTACGTGTCAATTGCCTCCTATATGCTTAGTTCATGGGGTTGAGTTTTCCATATGCGCCAGGGGTGTTGCTGTGAGTTTTCCTTCCATAGATATTTTACATGTAGAGTGTCCCTTGAATGCATTTACTGATGAAGGGGGCATATTTCTTCTATGGAGTATAATGGTGATTGTTGCTTCCAAGAGTCTTACCAAAATAAGGAGTGCTCTCCATTTCGTACCTCTCAAAACACATGTTTCTATATGAGAGGTCTATTGCTCCAAGTTGTGTTACAGATGTTGCAACCTTGAATTAGATCATTGAGTCTGATGAGAAGGCCCTCTTTGATATTGGGCACATATTTTCATTTCCAAAGTCTCTCCCATAAATTTGTGGGATGCTTGAGCCAACGCCACTAGATTTTTGCCCCCATTGTACGATTGATTTTTCCTGGATCCCTAAGACCCAACCCACCTAGAGATTTAGGTCGACAAATTTTGTCCCAGCCTACGAGTGCCCACTTCTTATCTAGATGATGGTCGTGCTAGAGGAAACTTCGTTGGAGGTTTTTGATGGATCTGATGACTGACTAAGGTGTCGCCAAGGCAATTAAGAGGTAAGTCGATAGGTCCTGAAGCACATATTTTAGAAGAACCAGTCTTGCAACAAGGTTTAGCGATCAGAAGGTCTGGTTACTTATTCGATTAGAGATGGATAACAAAATGCTATCCCAATAGATGTTGTGGGTAGCTACGCCCGTGAGGGGGACATCAAGATAATTGGACAGAAGGGAGCTCTTGGGGATACCTAGTAGTCTGGAGATATGGTTTTGGATTTCCATTAGGGTGTTGAAGAAGTAGAGCTATGACTTGTCAAGGTTTAGGGAGGTTCTCAATGCTTCTGTGAAGTCTGTGAGGATGACTTTGAGCTTGTTAGCCTCCTGGGCAGTGGGGGTGTTCAACAATAGTGTGTCATCTACAAATTGACTGTGGGAGGGAGCTAGTTGTAGGTAGTGTAGAGGTAAACCCTTGAGGGAGCCATCCTCTACTGAGGCTTTGATGTAGCTCCCAAGGCCCTCAACCATTATGACAAAGAGGAAAGGGGAGAGGGGATCCCCCTGTCGAATGCCCCCAATGGGAGAAAAGTGTTGGGAGGGAACTCCATTAACAAGAGTGGAGAAGAAGGTTGAATATGTGAGCTTCATGATCCAGGCTACCCAAGTGTTATCAAAGCCAAAGGCTTCGAGGAGGGAGTGCATATATTTCTATCTTATTCTAATAAAAGATTTAGAAAGGTCAAATTTGATGAGCATACATGGGGCTCGAGTTGACTTAAGTGAGTGAATGACCTCATGTGCTAGGATGACACTATCCATGATTTGACGTCCCTCCACATAGCTTGCTTTCTCTTTGGATATGATGAAGGGAAAGATCAGTTTTAGTCATAGAGCAATAATCTTTGTGATGATTTTTTAGATCACATTGTAGAGTGCTATTGGCCTGAATTTTTTGGGATGGGTTACCCTTTCTTCCTTTGGGATTAAAGTGAGAAGGTGGCATTGAAGTCTAAAGGAACTTGCACAGAAGTTTTGGATTCCTCAACTACTTTCTAGACTTCTTCCCATATCAATGACCAACAATAGTGAAAGAAAATTGTTGTAAATCCATTCGACCCTGGGCCTTTACCTAGTGGCATCTCTTTAACCACTTGATCTAGTTCCTCTTGTGTGATTGGCCACATCAGTGTTTCATTTTGTTCTTTTGTGACCAGGGAGGGGATGTGCCTAGTAATTTTGCGAATAATATGTGTTTGATCCTTTATAGTTTCCATGAGATCTTTGTAGTAGTTTGTCAATTCCTCTTCTATGCTTGCATGATCCAAGATGGCATTGCCCTAATTGTCTTCTAGTTGAATGATTATGTTGATGTATCTCCTGTACACCATTGATCTATGGAAGAACTTGGTGTTCTTTTCACCTTTCTTAAGCCATTGTACTCTGGATTTATGCCTCTAGAGTATATCCTCTTGCTTCTATCACTCCTCTAGTTCTTCCTGTAACTGCTCTTCCTCCTTTATCAAGGTTGTCATTCTTTCCTCCACAATAAATTCATGTTGCAGTTCCTCTAGTCGTTGCACAATTTCCTGCTTCTTCTTTAGTATATTACCAAACACATTTTTATTCCAGCTCTTTAGCTGCCCTTTGAAGTTTTTTAATCTTTGCTGGAATTTATACATAAATGTGTTGTGGTCTATTTCTGCCTGCCTCCACCAAGTTTTGGATAGGTTTTGAAAGTCCGGGTGGGTAAGCCAGAACTTCTCAAATATGAAGGGCTTAAGTTTGGGCGTGGTGTCTACGTCTAACCAGAGAGACACTGGCTAGTGATATGAGATGGATTTTGGGAGGTTGTTGGCTTCAAGGACCAAATCATCCAACAATAATGATTCAGAGATGAGGAATTAATCTAGTCTACTTGCGACATGTTGGTGCCCTGATCTACGGTTGGACCAAGTGAAGATACCATTTCGAGTTTCTATGTCTATCAAGTTGAGTTGATCTATTAGAGTTTTGAACTTACCACTATCCTGATCCAACCGCTTAGTGCCTCCGATCTTTTCCTCCAGCGTAACAATGATGTTGAAGTCACCCCGTATCATCCAGTGTGTTGATCCCAACGACGATATGATTGTAGCTATTTTGTGTAGGAACAATTCTTTGTCTTGAGCACTTTGTGGTCCATAAGCATTTGTAATCATCCCCTATTTGTTAGAGCCTATGGCCTTGAAGTGGGTCGTGAGTGTGCCCACTGTGGAGAAAGACTGATCTATGATAACTGTAGCAGGGTTCCATAAGATTGCTAGTCCCCCTGTGGCCCCATTTGAATTTGTATGAATGGAGTTGCAGGTCCTCCAACAACGCTGGAATATGTCCTCCACAACAACATTAACACATTTTGTTTCCTGTAAGAGGAGAATGTCCAGATTCTTTACACAAATGTTGTCTCGAAGGGTCCTTTGTTTAGACCTTCCATTAAGCCCTCTAATATTCCAAGTGATTATCTTCATCATCATAAGTTGGGGGGTGGATTAAGATACCCTTCCATGAGTCTGTGGATTTTCCTTGAGTTGAGCATGTAGTTTCCTACTTCTTTGATGAGTTGATGTGATGATTTGTGGCCCCAACACTTTCTTTCATGGGAGGTATGTCTCGACTCAGAGGCTTGGTCTGAGGATATTCTTAATCATGAGGTGACTCTTATGGTCGAGTCGATGAAAACTTTATGCAATTTTCTGAGTTGTCCTACTGGGATGGTTTGTAACTCCTTTATGTTAAAGGATTCCTCCAGTTTCTCCAGGTTTATATCTGTTGTATCTTGTTCATCTAGTTGCATTAGGGTTCCCCCCCCCATCCTCTGGCTTGTCCTCATTTTGTTGCGCTACTGGGCTTCTTTCATGGTTTTGTTCTTTGGCTGATTTCGACTATTGCTTGGCTTTTCCCTTGTCCTTTGATCCGGATTTATGCAGGAACAAGATGTAAGAAGAAAATAATAGAGTATGCACAATAGTATTGCAGAGAACACAGTGATACAGTAAACACACACACTTCTATTAATTAATGAAATAGAGAAACTGTAAAATTGTTGAACAATACATAGCTAGAATGGTGGTAGCATATCCCTGATAAGAGATGTGATGGCTATGCTCATCTCTGACCAAGATAATTACAAAAGGAGGCCAAAGGGCCTTATTTATCAAAAGAAGGAAGGTAGAAACCAAAAACTTAACCCTAGAAGATGAAACGCCAAAAGTCAAGTGGGCCCTGTTTGGGTAAGTTAGTCCATCAACTTCACGGAGTCATAACTATTGCATACGATCTTCGTTTGGGGTGCACGATAGCTCGTTGGAAAGATATATCTGAGGCCTACAATGCTTGAGATAAAATAGCATTATAGATGCTATTTTTCGAGAGAAACATACCCAAAAAAAACATCGTTTAGGGCCTCAAAATGGCCCCAGAATTTCAGGACCCGAAAAAACTGCTAAAAATAGTAAATTACCAAAAATGTCAGAAAACTGTTTTGAGCCAGATGGAAAGGTGGGCGGCCACCGATACCCATATGGATCATTCCTCCCCCCTTAAGAAGCAATGGTCCCCATTGCGTCAAGTGTTGGGATAAGATGGGGGAATTTCAGCTGAATTTGGCTCCGGGTGAGCCACTTGCCCTGATGCAGGAACTGCCTAGCCTTCACGACTCGATAGAGTTGGACACGTTGTTGGCAAGTTCCCTTGACCTGTGAATCCATGATCCGATCAACTGTTGCCTTCTCCAAACAGTCAGGGTTGAGTTCTATTGTTGCCAACTGCTCGACCACTTCTGAGGTGTCCACCAATGGTGGAAAATAGGGGCGAAGGAGCTCAACATTGAATACAGAGTGCAAGCCAAGAAATGGAGGGATGCTTAATTCAAAATCATTATCCCCGATAGACTTGATGATAGTATATGGCCCATAACAAAGTGGGTGTAGCTTGTGATGAGGTCATGTGAGTCTTTCTTTCTGCAAATGCAACCAAACCTTATCACCCACCCGGTATGTGTGTGGCACCCGATGCTAGTCATGATGCTACTTGTACTTGGCATTGGATTCATTCCACAAATTTGGTGGCTTTATCAACCTCAGTCTGAGCCCGACAAGATGTTGCCTGTGTGGAGGCAATGGGCAGAGCTACATCAATGGGGGCCAATGGTTGAAACCCCATGCATGCTTGAAAAGGGATATGACCGATAGAGCTGTGAAGGGCTCTGTTGTAGCTATGTTGAACATACGGCAGGTTCTCGTCCCATGTGCGGGGGTGTTTAGAATTATACATCCGCGAGATATGCACAATCATGCGATTCACTACTTCTGTCTGCCCATCAGTTTGGGGATGGAAGGTTGTCGACTGTGTGAGCTTGGTATCCATAAGTGACTAGAGGCTGGACCAAAATGTGTTGAGGAACCTACTGTCGCGATCTGAAATGATAGTCTGGGGTAGCCCGAAATGTACCCAGACGCGTTCAAAGAAGAGTTTAGTAGTGGCTTCAGCAGAGATACTTTTCTTGCAGGCAGACAGAATGACCAATTTAGAGAAGCGATCCACGACCACAAACACACAGTCATTCCCATGCTTGGTTGGAGGCAGTCCTGACATGTAATCCATGGAGATAGATTCCCAAGGCCCATTGGGAACAGG
>JZKD02S0526766.1:0-27099 GCA_000966675.3 Picea glauca | reverse complement strand
ACAAGGGTAATAGTCTTCCCTCTTTGTGCTTAGAGACTCATAAGCACATGGGGACCACTTTCCAAGGTACCCAAATCTCAACACTCCCTCTTACCAAGGAAAGTGCTCGTCACCAGCAATATCATCCCTGCAGTGGACATGGTTGCCTCCTAGCATATGCTCGGTGAGTATGGTTGTACCCTGATCGTTGAAAGTGGAATCTGTCACAGATCTACTCAATCTGTATGATCTATAAATGTCACTGACTCTCCATCTATCCAAGATCACCTAGATCTAGGCATCACACTGAAGATCTCCACCTTGGTCTCCCACCAAGGATTTCCTCCTACTCTTGTCCTCTCACCAAAAGTCACTACTCTTGGCATCTCACTAAGAGTCATGAACTTGGCCTCTCACCAAGTCACCTCCACCTGAAGTGGATCCATAACTTGATCTGCCCATCTCAGAATCTATGTGAGGCTCAAGCCTCTATGGTGCTCTGCTACTCCTCCTCATCATCCTCTAATGCACTGAATTTGTAGCACCCACTCTCTGTCTGCTCGACTTCTCTGAAACTGTAGCTATACTAGGTGGACCAATCACCCACTTTGAATATGTCCAAGGAAACTGATTTTGATCTCCCTCTAAATCATTGTTGTGTGTCAGTCGGTCCTCATCAACTCGGTCTCCCCAACTAATACTGGATGGTGTAATAGTAGATAAACTAGTAATGAATGCACACTCTCTCACAAACTTCTCCACGAACTCTATCTCCTCTATTGTCACTTCTAACACATCTTGCTTCTTCTTCTTGGGACATTGTCCTGCATAGTGACCCATCTCTCCACAAGAAAAGCATCTCATTGTGCTCATGTCTCTTCTCTGCCCATTGTTGTTGCTTCTCTCTCCTCCCTGTGGTGGGGCCCCAAACTTGGGACCCTGCTGACCTCCACGACCGGTATTCTTCTTGCCCTTTGTCCAAAGAGCAAGGTTCTTGTCACCAAAAACTGTCTATTGTTGTTGTCTAGAAGCCTCGACTGCAAGCCTAATCTCCTCCTGGACGAAGTCATCCCACATCCTCTCCCATGTAGGCATAACCTCCCAAGAAAAAATGCCTCGTACAAATGGACCCCACAGTTTGGTGAAGCTATTCATAGCTTGCCTCACCAAAGAGTTAGGGTTCACAACCTCTCCAATGACTGCCAACTCATCTCTGATCTATGTGTATCTACCAAGGAATGAAGTAATCATCTCATCCTCAAGCATGTGAATGCCCCTGAGTCGGTCATGAATAATCATCTTTCGGTTCTCATTAGATCTCTCATATAACTTGCACAAAGATGCCCACATCTCATATGCACAAGTCTTCTCAATCAAGTGGGGAATAATGTGATCTCTCACAGCATCACATATGATCATCTTTGCCTTGTTGTTTCTCCTCTTGAACTCTGCAACCAAGGTGGGTGTAGTGAAAGGAATGGGAGGAACAACTGCCTTGACTATTTCCCATAGCTCGAGGTCCTCTAGGACAAATACCATCCTCGCCTTCCAAGGCGACCAATTGTTATCCCCAACTAGTTTTTCCTCCACACGCATCTGAGATACTAACATGTTTTCCAACTGCGCTCACTCTTATGCTCCCAATGTAAAGGAACGTTGCCTCACTCATGTCAACACAGGTGTGAAAAGAGGTAAGTGAATCCATGAACTCACTCCTAGTTAGTAGGTGTGAAAAGAGGTCCTCAAAAATACAACCTCACCCTTGTCCACGCAGGTGTGAATAGAGGTTGTCTACAAGTGCCAAAAACTGCCCAACTGTCCTCTGCAATAATATGCCCTCTAAAAACCACTGAATGAGACAATGGTTGTCCTCAAAAATATGCCAAGAAGATGTATATGACAACCAACAAAATGTTGTCCCAACTGCTCAAAATTTCAGCCACCTCAGCTATGATACCATGAATATTTTCAGGTCCTATCAAGCATGCCTACTGGGTCTGTCTCTGACCACAATTAGGCTCTAAGTTTACACTATTATGTAAAGTGTTTGTTGTTGTTTTAGGACAGCCAACAGTACAAGAACTTCTTGTTGATTTGTTACGGTTGCACTTCCAATTTTAGGTGCTCTAGCATGTAGTTTTAGTAACCAGAAGTTAGGACATGCATACTAAAATAAGTACAACACACCTAAAGATCTTTACAGCTGAAATAAAGAAGATCTAAGAGACTAAAACATGCATTTTTGTACACAGGTATTTTTTGTCAACATGACCCTGGATAAAACTCCCCCGGGGAAAACCAGTTTGGGATATTTGTCTATATAATGATGATTAAAGCAAGAGATACAACAAGTAATGAAATACAATGGAGCCTGTATACATATAAACCTCCTCATGAGCCTTTCCACAAGAACCAGAGAAAGAAGTGCCCAAACTGTGGTTCACCCTCTCCCTTTGTTTCCCTCTGTACTGAACTAAAGCGCCCTAGATCATCAGTAACCCAATGAAGAAATTCCTCCACGGGAATGTCCTCTCCTATGCTGCCTCTCCATTGAAACTATCATAGCTCGAATCCTCCAAGTAGATCTGCTACCAGGTAGCTGCCAGTCCTCTCAACATGTGTGCCCCCCTCCTAGAAGAAATGATCACCAGAAATAAATTGAGCCATAAAATGAATGTCTCTCTCCACAGAAACAAGTGCCCAAGCTCTCTTCTCCCTATGCATCAGACCTCATCCTGATCTAACAAGTCCTCCTCTCCTGATGAGAAAATGATGGATAATAAATGCGCCCTCCTCCTCAAGATGCACCCCTCCTCCATATGCATGCTCCCTCTTAGAAGTGAAGGCTAAGACTCCATGTAAATACTCTTCATGCAAGCACCAAGAAACCAAGAGCTTCTCCTCAAGATCTCAAGGGTTTCTCTCAAACCCTCATGAAGTGCGCCCTCCTTCTCCTCAAGATTTTCACCTCTCTTCTCTTTTCCAAAACTCTCAAGTCAAGAATGAGTCTCCAAAAATACCTTTACCCTCTATTTAGCCTCTTTGATACAACCCTAAAAGATCAATGGCCTAGATTAGATCTAGCCAAGTCTAATCAATGGGTGAGATCTCATCCTAAAATCTCACTAAGGAAACCCGCTTTCCTTAGTTTCTTTATGTCTATTAATTCACCCACATTGTGAATTAATTGTCACTTTATGACTTAAGTGACATATTTAACTTTTTACTTAAAACTCCTAAGTCAAAGTGAAATTAGAATCATAAAGTAAAGTACAAGGGTAATAGTCTTCCCCCTTTTTGCTTAGAGACTCATAAGCACATGGGGACCACTTTCCAAGGTACCCAAATCTCAACAGTTGGGTAATTTAGAAAATAAAATATGTATGTATGTCTATGATAACATAAAGAACAATAGATAAAGTATTTGGAAATCAATCGCACATACCAAATAACTTAGGCTAGGCACATCCATTATGTAAGAGTTGATAGAAGTCCAACCTCAGGTAGGTGTTTGTCATGATTTATCAATATTTCTGGTGTCAATCCCCATCCTTCAGTTGTATCCTATAGGCTCAAGATTAGGATAATATCCTCCCAATGATACTAGGTTCAATTTTTGGAGGCTTTTTAACCTATAAAATAATGAGAGTGAGAGAGTGAGTGTAGAAAATTTTATTTCCCTAACAACACAAATAACTTGGCGGTGAGGCGTTCTCTAATGGTATTATGAGTTGTGACTACAAGCAAGGCATCATAATTCAATCATAGGATAAAAAATTTGATGTAGACAAAACCAAGTAGACAAATGCACTATAATTAAGAAATTGAGGTAGGAAATAAGGTAGTGCCATGTGTAAGATCCATCATCCCATTTACATAAGTTGGAAACTTTACAACAACAAAAGCTACACCATTGATGATTGTAGAGACCATTTGAATTATTGCATGAGAGGCACATTCTATGTTTCGAATATGGGGGATATGTCATGAGTGATTTGAATGAGTGTAATGTTGGGGTCATGTTGGCTCTTCACATTAAAACAATAATATCCATAAACGCATGTAATGTTGGGGTCAATTTGGCATGGGTGTAATGTTGGGGTCAAATTGGCATGCACAACAACCATGTGGTTGTTGTGCATGCCAAATTTGGCATGCACAACAACCCTATTGGTTGTTGTGAGGCTACTGTGCATGCCAAATTGGCATGCACAACAGCCACATGGCCTCACATGGCACATCCCAATTTATTATATGGATGGAATTAATGAGTAATTCAGGCATAGCCTTGGATGAACTTTCTATAATAGTGAAAGTTCTTGTGGTTGTGCACTATGCCACATAAAATATGTGTGATTGTTTCATTGTTTTCTTTGCATGGGATATTTCACAAGGAATTGAATGAATGAGGCTATCTAAGTACATAAATCATTGGATATTAGGAGGAGGTTCAAGTAAAAAGAGGGAAGAGAATGAAAATATTTATAACATTTTTAGGCATAAGTTTGATGTTAAATGACATGTTTGTATGAATTGTAAATATTATTTTCATGTATGAATATATATAAACATTTGTTTGGAAGAATCTAAATGACTTATACCACATGCATCAATAATGAGGATCCAGGACAGAAGGGAAGTAGAAAAGGGAAAAATATAGAAAGGAAAAACCATACCTTTCTCTTCCTTTTGGCAAAGATCAAGTGTAGTATTTGTTCTTATCAATTTAAGGGGGATTGGACAAAGATGACCCTTGCCTAAAACATCAAGCACAACTCACTGGGAATCTTGGACATAAACTCAAGCATGCACTCAATAATATTAAGAAATAAACACAACATGTTTTCCTTTTTATTAGTTATCCTTGTATTGTACAATTCTTGCAACCTCCAAGGGTCATTTTTGTTACAAAAATTAAAACTTAAAACCACAAAAAGAATTAAAACAACAACATCACCAAGTCCCTTTTCTTGCAAGTTACCCACTGCTATGAGTCTCAGTTGGACTCACTTTCACTATTCAAAATAGTCGACAATGGATCCTTTTAAAACAAGGAATTATGGTTGCCCAATTTATGCACTTTCTCCACAAATCTACCCAACAGCTYCAGGTGGAATTKTGTTCTTCCTCTCATAGTTCTCTTGTGATTTCCCTCTCCTTCATTTATTCTCTGTTGGAATATCCTTACACTATTCTAACCAGTTTCTACACTTTCTCCGCAAATCTACCGAACAGGTCCAGCTTGAATCGTGTTCTTACTCAGCTGTGCTAATGGAAAGGTATGGTAATGATATTGTCAATGTTGTTATTAATGGTGGTTAATGATATATTTTTGTGGGCTCTGGTGTTATATATTGATTGTTGTTTATGGATAGATTGTCTTATAAGGATAATGACATTCTTCACAAATTTTTAGATCATCATTCTTTCCATAGCTTGCAATTATGTGGCACTAACTATTTTTAGAATCTTTTCATGGTTAAACCATTTTCAAATTATAGGATTGGAATCAAAACATACCCAAATGAGTATGATATGAAAGGAAATACAAAATGGATATGGTTCTGAGTCACTTGTATGTTGTTTCCTTCAAGAAGAGCATTATTTAGTGAACCTTAAACTTGGTTATCACCACATCCTAAGTTAAATTCAAACTTCTAGTTATGGCCTCTATGTACTCAAAATCCTGGGAAGTAAACTATGGTGTTTTACAATGGTGATGATACATACATAATTGATTCTAGGAATTTCATAAATATTTACCACTTTTTGTGTTTCAATCTGTCTTCTTGCACATCTCGGTCCCTTGACTTTGTAGGGGATTAACTGGTTATGATATTAGTTCACATATTTAGTCACAAAATATTTAGCAGTCACACAACTACAATCATTTTATTTCTTTCTATTATTAGGTTCAACAACTTCCAACAAATCTTTTTCTAATTCCAGAGGCCATACTTCATTTTTTGTTAAATTTATTATTTTGCTTGGATATGAATCTCAACATTAAATTATATTATTTACCATTTAGGATTAGGTTAGTCTAGTAGCTTGTAGCTAAAAATTAAGAACACTAAACTTTCATTTCTCCCTATTCATTTTTGTTTTACATTTTTCAAAGATACTTGAGTGCTTTAGATCTTATAACTCGGCTGGTGTAATTGTGGTTGGGTAAGTCAGGAAATAAAATATGTATGTATGTCTATGATAACATAAAGAACAATAGATAAAGTCTTTGGAAATCAATCCCACATACCAAATAACTTAGGCTAGGCACATCCATTAAGTAAGAGTTGACAGAAGTCCAACCGCAGGTGGGTGTTTGTCATTATTTATCACTATTTTTGGGGTCAATCCCCATCCTTCATTTGTATGCTATAGGCTCAATATTGGGATAATCGCCTCCCAATGATACTAGGTTCAAGTTTTGGAGGCTTTTTAACATCTAAAATGATGAGAGTGAGAGAGTGAGTGTAGAAAATTTTCTTTCCCTAATAAATTTGCGGTGAGGCATTGTCTAATGGTATTAGGAGTCGTGACTATAGGAAAGGCAGCATAATTCAATCATGGGATAAAAAAATCGATGTAGATAAAACCAAGTAGACAAATGCAACCATAATTAAGAAAATGAGGTAGGCAATAAGGTAGTGCCATGTGTAAGATTCGTCATCCCATTTACATAAGTTTCTAACTTTACAACAACAAAAGATACACCATTGATGATAGATACCATTCGAATTATTGCATGAGAGGCACATTCTATGTTTCCAATATGGGGGAGTTATGTGATGAGTGATTTGAATGAGTGTAATGTTGGGGTCATGTTGGCTCTTCACATTAAAACAATAATATCCATAAACACATGTAATGTGGGGTTCGATTTGGCATGGGTGTAATGTTGGGATCAAATTGGCATGCAAAACAACCACATGACCTCACATGGCACATCCCAATTTATTATATGGATGGAATTAATGGGTAGTTTGGGCATAGCGTTGGATGAAATTTCTATAATAGTGAAAGTGTTTGTAGTTGTGCACTATGCCACATAAAATATGTGTGAGAGTTTCATTATTTTTGTTGCATAGGATCTTTCACAAGGAAGTGAATGAATGAGGCTATCTAAGTACACAAATCATTGGATATTAGGAGGGGGTTCAAGTAAAAATAGAGAAGAGAATGAAAATATTTATAACATTTTTAGGCATAAGTTTGATGTTAAATGACATGTTTGTATGAATTGTAAATATTATTTTCATGTATGAAAATATATAGATGTTTGTTTGGAAGAATATAAATTATTTATACCACATGCACGAATAAGGAGGATCCAGGAGAGAGGGGCAGGAGAAAAGGGAAAAAGATAGAAAGGAAAAACCATACCTTTCTTAGCCTTTTGGATAAGATCAAGTGTAGTATTTGTTCTTATCAATTTAAGGGGGATTGGAAAAAGATCACCCCTGCCTATAACATCAAGAACAACTCACTGGGAAGCTCAGACATAAACTCAAGCATGCACTCAATAATATTAAGAAATAAACACAAAAGGTTTTCCTTTTTATTAGTTGTCCTTGTAATGTACAATGCTTGCAACCTCCAAGGATCGTTGTTGTTACAACAATTAAAACTTAAAACCACAAAAAGAATTAAAACGAAAAAATCACCAAGTCCCTTTTCTTGCAAGTTACCCACTGATCTTAGTCTCGGTTGGACTCACTTTCACTGTTCAAAATAGTTGAAAATGGCTACTTTTAAAACTAGGAATTATGGTTGCCCAATTTATACACTTTCTCCACAAATCTACCCAACAACTCCAGGTGGAATTGTGTTCCTCTCACAGTTCTCTTGTGCTTTCGCTCTCCTTAATTTCTTCTATGTTGGAACATCCTTACACTATTCTAACTTGTTTCTACACTTTCTCTGCAAATCTACCCAACAGGTCCAGCTTGAATTGTTTTCTTACGCTCACCATTATCTTTTTCTTTCCATCTCATTAATTTCTTCTCTGTTGGAACAACCTTACACTATTCTACCCAACAATTATGAGAGTGCTACCCAAATGTTGGAATTGTCTTTTTCTTCTTTCTCTCCACTCTTCATATTTCTTTGTAAGAAACACTCTTCCATGGGGCCCTCCTCATCTCTCTTTGTTCTTCCCTTTATTCCTCTTTATTCTTCTTTTCTATTGTTTCTACATCTCTTATTCTCTTTACCTTCTCTTCTCCATCTCCCCTTGTGAATAATTTTTTCCCACAAAACTTATTTCCAACCTCATTAAATTACCTTCTCTTCTCCATCTCCCGTTGTGTTTAAAATTTTCCCAGAAAAATTATTACCAACCTCATTAAAGGTCAATGGGCCACCCATTAATATTTCGACGACCTTATTCAATTACCCACAAGACTCGTGTGGTGTTTATATGACCCCAAGGAGGGCATGTGTGTGCCTTTTATTAGGAGGGACCCTTATTTCATATACATGTACTCCATTAAATATATGTTTAATATTGTATAGGAAACATGTGAAGGGGGAACCTGAGCTATTATATGGAGGGGGATCCGACAACCAAGATGCCTAAGGGGGTGTTGTAAGTTGTTAGATGGAGGGGGATCCAACAACCAAGGTTCCTATGGAGGCATAAGGGGTTGACATTACCTGCATATCCCCCAAACTATGTGTTTTATGTGCATGCCAAATTTGGCATGCACAGCAACCCTATCCTCCATGATGCCTTGACATCAATCTCCTTATGCATGATGCTTGTCTTCAGAAATATTTGATCCCCAATCACATTGGAAATCACCTTTCTTGTTGGTCAAGCAAACCCTATGAAACCAAATATAAATTCATGTGTAGATGTCAAAGATGGAACCAATATTATAGAGGCCCATAAAACAAGTTATCTCTCATATAGGCTCTTCAAGTGTTTTGTTATAATTCTCACTCTTTGGTAAAGGCCTCAAGGTCTACCACAATTTCTACATTCTAAACAATATCTACAAGGTCTGAAACAATTTATAAATTCCAAACAAGATCTTCCTCAACTTCTTATCTTCACTCTTCATTGAGTTTAGTAGTCATATTGGGGACTGTAACACACCCACGATGGGCTAAATTTTTTATTTTTTTTTTTCCTCATAAGAAAAATTCCTATCTCTCTACGGTTCTAATTTGGACCATCGAGAAACCAGCCTAGTCTTCCGGTCAAGGATCTTTGATTCTAAAGCCAATCGACTCTCTATGTGACCTTGATGGTCTCATTCTGAAATTAAACACAGAACATTTCAGCTCCTTGGTGTAGGTTTAATGGCACCCGCGACCTTCCCTCTCGCTCCCCTGCGAAACCTCTGAGTATTGGGCTTTAGCTCCTTTTTTGGATAAGTCCCCTCTTGTTGTGACCTTGGGCAATGACCTTACATGACCACATGATTACGGATGCAGTCAAATATGGTTTGAATCAAACTTTTTTTCGGCACGCAATTCTCCTTGAGCCTCCACGTGTCTTCTTGGAAAAACCATAGTATGGATTGCGACTAGCCCTCAATGTTTTAAGGTCCGCACAACTCTTTTCCCTACAATTCCATGGGATCATCGATATCACGATCTTGATGATACTGTCTGAACTAATGGTTCAGATCTGTTCCTTTCAATCTATGGACTAGATCTGCCCCTCCTTCAATCAACGGCTACGATCTCCTTCGCAACTCTAGATTTTGGGGTTTTGAATTCTCAAACCTCGCTTTAACCCATACTCCAATATTTCAGAGTTGACGATATGTTTCCACCTATATCCCTGAGACTAAGGCTAGGATCTCCTCCGTGGATCTGGCCTTCGAGAACCTCAAATCTCAAATCATCGCCACTGCTGACTGGTTATATTTCGGAGTGGAAGATCTGCTGACACATATTCTTCCCAATCGATGGTTGTGCTTCCACTTCGGGACTTTAGCCTCCTCAACTAGATCAACAGTCCTACAACTCCTCCTTCGATCAATGACCAAGATCTTCTCCAAGTCTTCAGGCCTTTCCTCCTCTGATTTTCTTCAGAGTTCTGGATCTGACGCAGCATGTCCTCCTTCGCATCGACGGTTCACGTCACTTCAGATTTCCAGGCTTTAGAAATCTCAAATGTCAAACTTCGCCTCCCTTTAATGACTTCTATCAGGAGACTATAATCCACTGACGTGTGTCCTCCTCAGATTGACATCCAAAGTTTACTTTGGGTCTTTACCTAGAGAGCATGGATCTATTCCACGTCTCCACTAAAATTGATGGCTATGAATCGCTCCAGAAATTTACCTGGAGTTCATAGATTTCCACCATGTCTCCTCTGATCTGATGACTAAGAATCACTTCAGAACTTTACCTGGAGTGCTCAGATATTTTCCACATCTCCTCTCTTGGTCTAATGGATTAGATTCACTTTGGGTGATCCGACGTCTCAGAGCTACTTCGACTCTCCGGACTTTGCAAATCTCAAATATAAACTTAGAAATTCCATACAATTTTTCTGGAGCTTGTGATTTGCTGACAAGTGTCCCTTCATAGATCGATATCTCTCGGCTCTCCGGAGTTTCAGGCTTCGGGAGTTTCAACTCTCAATATGGAACTGTCGCCACGTGTCCCTCGGGACCTGATGGCTAAGAATTACTTCGGGACTCTACCCAGAGTTCATAGATCTACGCCACGTCTCTACTAAACTCTGACGACCCAGATCCACTTCGGATGATACGATGCCTGAGATTCACTTTGGGTGATATGATGATTCAGATTCACTACGACTGATCGGACGAGTGAGGTTTGCTTCAGATTTTTGGCTCTCCATGTTTTAGAAATCTCAAGTCTCAAACTTGCCTCCTCTCGAACAGATTCCTCCAGAGTCCATGATCTATCACCATGTGTCCCTCCGGATCAGGCGATCTAGATTCACTCTGGGTATTCGGGGTTCATGGATTTCAACTTTTAACTGAAACCCTCGAACAAATTTCCCTGGAGTCCACGATCCGTCACCACGTGTCCCTCTTGGCGATGGACGGTCCCAAACTATATCGGGACTTCAGAATTTTGGTAAGTCCTCTTCTCCTACATATGCAATGTGCTAAGGTTCATGCACCTTGTTTAGATCAGATGACTATTGTTCCTCTGCATTGTGATCTAATGACCAATGTTGCTCCTCCCCCCGAGCTTCTGATCTCTTCCGACTTAGAAGATTTTCTAAGTGTTCAAAGGCCTCGATTGTTTCTCCTCCTATGGGTCCATCTCTTGGACTTCACCTACATGTATGAAAGTGTTATCTCTTCTGAGCTTGATCCCCTTGAATATTTTTCCTTCCCACGCATTCCTTTCATTTCAGGGATCTAGTCAAATTCAGATCGAAAGTCGACGACGATCGACAATTCACAGAAATTGTGGGGCCCCAACGTGCGTACTCTTTATCTGAGAGTTATACCTCTGCATTCTAGAAAGTGATCATTTAATTCTATTCTAATCCTAGTCATTTATCTTCCATCCCCAACGATATCAATGAAATGGGTTGATTGTGGGTCGTGAACTAGTAGGGCCGCTAAGTTCACCTTCTCACTCTGCAATGATTTTTTATCGTCGATTAAATCGAGTGGTTGGTGTTTGATTTGGTAACTCCAATGAGTATTTGATTCAATCTGACGACTAGGATGGACTCTCCTCTTGTTAAATGGGTCACATCCATCTCCACTGTCAGATTATTAAGTCATTGGTGGTTCGTGTAACTTGACTATCGTCTACCTCCTAGATCTGATGGTCGAGACGGTTCCCGGGCATCCTCAGATCTAAGGCTCAGAGTTAACCTCAAAACTTCAAGGATTCAGGGATTTTACCTACCTTACGATGAAATTTCTCAGTTCTCTGAACTCAAGAAGTTCGAATGACTCCAAGGGTTAACTCCCATGCTCTTTCTCATATCCAATGGTCACAATAGACTGTGGCTTCTTTTGAATAGATTTGTTCATTCGTCTTCCAAACAGGGAACCTTCCCTTTCGATACTTCAGCCTCGCTACTCTTCTTGAGATTTGTTAGCTCTCAAAGGATTAAGAGATTTTCTCTCTTTCTCTTGAGCTTAATGCTTGGAATAATCCTTCCATGCACCCGTTATGCTCATTCCTCAACTCTAGAACTTAAGTGGTTCTCGGTCTCTGCTTGCCTCGTGAAGAGCCTGTGCATATCTACACTACCCCTCCTAAGATTAACAAACTCCATCCTCCAAGGGACTCATAATGACTAGGAGGGTCAACATGCGTACATGAAACTGTACCTAAGGTCAAAAAACTCACAGTTCATGGCTCTATCTTAAGCCACCACAGGACTCAACCATTTACGAGTATAAAATCACGTCAAATTCATACAATTTCATACTTGCCTAATTACTCAATCAAGCTGACATAAAAGGGATACAGTATAAATCATTAATAAAACATATTCATCCCTACAACATTCATAGGATATCCAACCTTAATTCACAGTACCACTTAAATACACAAGATATGTGATTATTTATTTATTACAGTTGGTAGTCAACAAACTGACTATGGTTGTGCGCCTTTCCACCCAACCATAGGCTCAGAGGCATTCATTCTTATCACTCTAGCCACCCCTATTCCAAGTCATGATATCACCATGGAACTCTTGCAGTTCTCAAGGATTCTTTCTCTATTTCAGCTTCTTCTCGGGTTCTGTTCTCTGCAAAATTTCAAAGATTTCTCTCTCTATCATGGCCCTGGGTGAGGTTTATCAGATGCTCACTCAGCATCAAGCTCGCAGCCTTCTGTTCATTCTTCGATGGGGGGGGCTCTGTGCATTCTCCTTATCAATTTTTATCTCTTACTTCCAAGATGGTCATCGACCCATCTCGTTCCTTTTGTCAGAAGGGAGATTTGGTCAGCTTGGTCTGCCATACCCAGTGGTACTTCGAGCTGACATTCTGCAGTTTTTTTCCATGCTTCTATTTATGGGAGTGGTTGATAATTCAACCACTGGTCCTTTCTTCATTAACTGATTTCTCTCCTTGGGATCCGAAGGAGGTTTATTATCCTCATCAAGGGAATTTGGGTTTATCTTATATAATGACCCTCCCTTGTAGTTTTCACATGCTTTCCTCTAGTTATATCATGGCTAGTACTTTCAAGGATTCACCCCCACAGTCAGTTATTGGAAACTCAAAAAATAATACATTTACATTGTCCACGTGCCTTAGCATGGTAATCCTATTTTATGATTAATTACAAGTTGGGGGAAACAGGGGTGTTACAATTCCCTCCCTCTTAAAGGAACATCGTCGTCGGTGTTCTTTCTCAAAACACCTGTCATGTCTTTCTCATTCAGCTATTTCATAAATCTTGATCCTTCTTCATTGGTTGGGTCCTTTTTCAGACCTTTAATCTTGGTCACCTTATTTCAATAATTTTTGGACAACAAGCACGTTAATCATAGTCTTATGCGAAAACATTGCATAAAAAAAAAATCTAGGAAAAGTTCATAATCTTAGCACAATAATTATCTACGCAGTTTGTGGATTTGTATCCACATGGTTGTTTGTTTTCCTTGACATACCCATTGGGTTCATGATCCCAATTCAATAGTTTACAATAACTATCATGGTTTCATCTTCCTTACGGTCACTCACCCTCTAGGCCCAGGCTAGGGCATCCCCTTCTCTACTATACAGTCCCTCTGGTGATCCATATTTCCTTGCCAAGGTTTTCTCACAGAGGAAGAACTACCCATCGTGTGCATGATCACGATCAATAGTTTACAAGAACTATTAAGGTCTCCTCTTCCTTGTAGTCACTCACCCTCGAGGCCCAGGCTCAGGCATTCCCTTCTCTACTATAATGTTCCTCGGGTAATCCATCTTGCCTTACCAAGGTTTTCTCGCATAGAAATAATTTCAGAGACTCTGTCTAGTATTACAATCGATTTGTCCCTCATACTTTCTCTATCAAGGAATCCATTAGACTTGTGTTACTTCAACACAATATATTCTAGGTGATCATGGCTTACCATGGGGTTCTCATGGCTCAACAATAGCCATTTTTCATGCTTTTACAGCTTGAAAGCCTTCCGACTTATATAAAGTTAGGGATGAAGGTTACTCTCCTTCTCCCGACTCAATCATAGATAGGGACGAAGGTTACTCTCCTTCTCCTGAGTCAAACTTTATTTCATGCGATTGGATTATACTCTTTCTCACCTATATCACAGGCATATAAAAATTCATGAAACATCATCATAAATTTTAAATTCAATTTTTTCTTGTAAATATGTGACCCATAGATATCCAAATTCCACACTTTGTTTCCATATTTGTTTCGCACAGGAAACAGATTCATAATTATGGGACTTTCCTTCCCATATCGGTTTGGCTCAGCAGGCAATTGGTCTTCCTTATGGCTTACAATGCTACCATATTCAAGACTCCTTTGCTTCCTACACTTTCAACTTCAATCAGCCAAACAAATTATTAGTTTCCATGCACATATATTTTATTGCACCTTTATAACGTCATCACAAACAATTTCAAAATTGTGCATACTAACAATCAAATTTCACTTTCTCAAAAAGGAAATACCATTCCTTGTAGTTTGGCTCAGTAGGAAATTGGTCTTCCTTATGGGCTTACAATACTGCCATATCCAAGACCCATTTCCTCCTGCAATTTCAACATTCCTCATCCAAACAAATTTTTAGTTTTCATGCACATTACCTTTTCAAAATCAAGCATACTAACAGTCCAAGTCATTTTCATCTCTTCAAGGATACCAAGCAAAAAGGATACATCATCCCTTACCTATGCATCATTTCAGCCTACCAAATTTTTCAGAATGAAATTCATATATCAATTGACCTTAATGAATGTGCCAATGTTCATGGCCACTCTCATACCCAATGCACCTTTGCATTGATTTTAAGTTTCCCACACTTTACGACAAGTACTTTGTCATGGTGCGTTGGAGCTTAGCCAAGATTTTCACCATATGGTTTATTCATTCCCATTCATTGTTGCAACAAGACTATGCTTCCGGCTACAGGATGATCATGATTCCAATTCAATACATATGAAACTACAAGTTTCACATGAATGCCTTTAATCATTCCTCCTTCATTAATATCCAGGGTGCGAACACTCATGGCCACCCAAATTTGGTTTTCTCTAACACATATACAATGTAAGTAGAAATGTTGGAAGGTCCTCCTTCCTCAATGGAAATCCATTGTTTGTCCTTTATGCAAACATGCATTTCTTGGAAGCAATTCCATGCAATGTGATAGCTATGAGCACTTTTGTTTCCAATCGTTCCTTGATTGGTCCATGTATTCATGACATATCAGTTCATGAATTCTTCTTAGGATTACAATTAGTCTTTACTACCAGAGGTTCACACCTCCATCATTTAGGTTCTCCTTCCTGAATCATACCCTATTTGGGTATCCAAGGCATACAACTTCCTTTCAACATCCCATACATAACATTAAGACCATAAAAAAATTCAGCAGGGATTCTTACCCAATCCCTTCATACCTTGTGCCACATACCTTGTACCACATAGGCATGAACATTTTTATACATGTTTTGGCTGTTAGCACCCCCTCTGATATTATTCCAAAAGCGGTGCTCCATGGGGACTTTTAAAGTCCCTTCAAAAATATTTCAACAAGAACCTTCTCATAGTCATCCTCTGATTGAGTTTGTTCATTATAGGCAACTATCTCTCTCAACAGTTCCAATCTATTTCTTTCTACACATGACATACATCATAACCACATTAGTCGTCATGTAAATTAAAAATGCAAGTACCATGGCATTCAAATTAATAAAATATTTCCAGACATGTCCTAGCATATCTGTATGCACTTCATCACATTATCCTTAATGTTTTCATGAGTGTAACACAACAGTTCTGAATTGTTTCTACAGTAATAGAACCATCATCACTATGGTGTCAAAAAATGTACTTTCATCAGTGTACAAGCTTTCTCATCCCAGAGAAAAAAACATAATACACATCAAGAAAAGAATTGAGGGATCTCCCCTTCTTAAAATTCTTTCTATATTGACTCATAATTTTCAGCCCAGTTGAGTTATTTCTAAGGACTCACTGTCTTTTCTCTACTTTTGCAATTTACTCCCTGTTGGGATCTTCCTTCTCTTTTCCTTGAGCATCCTTGGTTAGGCCTCGCCCTAACCTTTTTAGAATACAACAGCATGCTTTAATAGCAAAACCTTTTGTTCATAATGGGTCATGAACCTGTGCATCCTTCACATTACCATTCGGTTATCAGAATGGTCAATATTCATTTATTAGTCTTCTATTCCTTATACACTATTTTTTATGGCCTCAACTTTGAGTTAGCCTCAACAATTTTCCAAATATCCCATAAGGAATATAAACATGCATCTTTTTCATGTACCTGTTATAGGACTAATCGGTAGGTGCAGACACTAACAGATCTCCCTAGATCCACCTGGATCTAGAACAAAACAAGACAGGACATGACTCTTTCCCTAAGTTATGACCATTGAATTAGCTATAAAGGAGGAACAAATAACATACCTTTGTATCGCTTCCTAGGGTCTCTGTTGCTCCCGCTTCACTCTGGTGCTCTCGTGAGGTCAAGACCAAGACAACATAAACCAACCAAAGTGAAGATAGAAAAACGTATTCAATCGTCAACTTATGCATATGATCAAGGAATTACACAATAAAGTAAGAATGACTTTATGGGAAAGGGACATGTCGCTATATCATATTAATCGAAAGTAGAAGATACAACCTGATCGCCTTGATGTCGCAAGCTTCCTTTCGGTGAATCTTGGTTCCACCACAAACTTGCTCGATCCTTGCATGAAGAAGATCCAATTGCTCTTGATAGACCTAGTAGAGTCTCCAAGATTCTAATCAAGTTGGGTTCTTCACACAATTCCTTCACCAATTCATCAATTAATCTTGCTTAACCTTTTCCATGAGAATCATATCAATATATAGGAGAGGATGATATGGTTACATGGATGAGAATGATCCCACCAAATCAGGGAAATTGGTAAAATGATAACCATTCGAATGCCAATACATTTTTTAGAAGATTCCCTTCTAGAACCCTCGAGACTTCTTCCTTTTTCCAAGCTTGAGAACAAGTTCGCACCCTAGCTGAAGGTGGCCTGCGAACTCCCTTAAAAATATGTTTTCTGGAAGGAAATGAATGCCACTTTTCTCAGGAGAAAGTTATCTTTAGGAGCTTGAGTACACCATTTCCAATACACCATCAAGATGACCAAAATCATGGGTAACAGAATTCCCCCCAAAGTATGAGGCCAGAATCAGTGACAGCCAAAATACTTTGTAAATTGCATGTGTGTGTCGGAAACTAGGAGCGAACCTAATCGGAAACCTGCAAACAGCCAAGCATCTGTAGAATATCATACTAGTTCTGAGGTAGGCATTCCCATACTCAGATCATAGACTGATGACATCATAAACATAGGTCATGGCCACCAATCATACACCATGGATCCATGCCGTCAAAATATCGCATAGCCACCAAGAATACACTGTGGATCTATGCAAGAAAATTCAAATTGAGACGACATAGCCATGAGACATACAAAGTGGATCTATGTGTCAGAAAATTATACATATTCCATCACAACCTAGACCGAAGAGAAAAGATCCAGGGTCTTCAATCTCATCACCCAAAAGTACAAATCTAACCATGTGATTACATGTGTCGAAGTCGAACATGGTAGAAACCACTTGATTGTCGGTCATTGATGAAACCGTTAACAAGTGCGAGGGAAATCACCATTAATGTCAATGACTCCCAAGGTACACTAGTAAAATCCATCGAGTGTGAATAAATGAGTTGAGGTCAAACACTCGACGGAATCTCCCGATCAAGGGTCAATGATGAAAACCCACTGTCGAAAGTGAAGAAACCTACCATTGAGGCACGCAAGTTCCAAGGTACCAAAGAATTTCTAAGTCTTGTTTCTGGATAACGAGTTGGAGTCGACGGAACAAAAATTGTCACAGGAGGGCCTTGATGTATCCCCCATCAATGACACGAAATGAGAAATAGATTTTGAAGGCGGAACAGAGTTGGATGTAAGTTGAACTGGACACAGGGAAGGCCAACACGAAGAGAATGGACAACTGCAGATGGCCGACTTGATAGAGGTTTCGGATGAACTTCTCTTGAAAATATGAATGACACGACTAATGATTTGGCAGCACCGACTCAAAAACGAGCCAAGAAATGACCTTGTAGCTTGTAGCAAATCGAATGAGAGATGAATGGATTTCCCAAACCGGCTTCAGATAATGAATAGGGGGGTGTCATGTTCAAGAGCAACACTTACTGCCAATAATATGAATATGAAAACACATCCCTTTCCCAAATTTTTCCCCACCATTTCTGGTGATTACCTCTTTATTTTTACGCAAGCTTGAGGAGGATAACATATGCTTGTTGATGTAAGCTCATCCTTTGGATGAGTCCTTCGGAGTATGTTTAACGAACCCTAGGAAAGAGTGGTTCGGTCCCATTGCGGGTCTGTCGATGTTTGTTTAACAAGCCCAAAGATAGAAAACTCGAAGGTTTTTCATGTTTATAGAGTCTGGAAAAACACTTAAAAGAGAACTCTCTCAGGTCCTTTTTCATAAAATATTCTGATGAGACCAAAAAAGAGATAAATTATCGCCCAACAAACGCTTTCTTCAAATACTTTAATGAGCGTGAAAATAGCAAGGTCGCTTGATAATCTTTTCATGTTTAGAGAGTCTGAAAAGAGCTTAAAGAGGACTCCAAGGGGGTTCATTTTTCATGTAACCTTATTGAGCCCGAAAAAGTGATAAAAGTGTGCTTGATCGTGTTCTCATGTATTTTCGAGCGTGGGAAAGGATAAAGACCAAGCTCGAGGTTTTGTGCAAAAACCATAAAAAACAATTCAAACATGTAATGAAAAAGAGAAAAAATATATGTATCCCTGTGTATGAATTTTGAGGTTGTTACATCTGCAAAAGTCACACTCATAAGGGTATTAGGCATTAGGTTTAATAAATAAAACAATTATAAAAATCAATAAAAAATGGTAAAAGTAAATATAAGTGGGTAAAAGTTCTTTTTACCATAGTCATTGTAAATTTGCAAATATTTTAGCCCAACACCCCTCTTTTGCCCTTGAATTTCGGCGCTCGATTACGGGAGGTACGAGCATCCATTCGACAAACTGTCTCCGGTAGTGAGGTAAGCTCCTTGTCCTCTATATTTTCATGGTTTAATTTTTCATTTTCATTGGTAAAATTCATGTTTTTGAGTTCGTTTTACGGGTTAAATTTGTGCTCAGCCATTCTCCCAGGCTAGCCACACAGGACCTACGAGAATGCATCATTCTCGCAGGTGGCCCCAAAGGCACCTGCGAGAACCTTGCACTGTGCCTAAAGGGCATCTGCGAGAACCGCAAAGTGAAAAATTGCTTTGAAGTTTTCTCAATGAAAAAGATACCAAGTCTTGAAGAGAGTAGTTGACCTTCTTCTTATGTTTCTTATGCAGGTATTTGGCTATCACCGTGGTTCTAGAATGGCGTGAAAGAGAGAATGAAGAAGATGATGCTATTTCCAGAAATAACCTGGGCACCGTTGTCTCTTTGCGAGACTGTGGTCTCCTAAAATTCTTTCATATCCCAGGTATGAGGGCTCAAGTCAGGCTATTGGAGTACCTTGTGCATAAGTGGGACGTGGACCAAAAAGTATTCCATGTAGGGGTCCACACATTGTCCTTGGATGTCGAGGATGTTTATTTCTTGACAGGACTGTCACGACATGGGTACCACATGAGCCTGACTGGTGGCAGAGGTGGTGGATTGCCTATGAGTGAATATTGTCGTTTTCACTTTGTTCCAGAGGCGAAAAGGAGCAAAGGAAAGGTGGCCATTTGGGGGGTGTGATATTTGACCCTTCAAACTATTTTGTTCACCATTGCTCGTATGGCTGGGAGTGTTTCTCCTCACATGGCTCTCCAGAGCTACTTTCAGTATGCCATAGAGTGTACTAAGCCTTGGGTCTTTAACTGGGCAGACGCAGTCCTTCATAGCGTGAAGAGACAGTTGACTAAATGCAGGAGAGGCAACCTGAAGCAATTCGGGTACGGGTCATTGTTGGTGTCCTTCTTTCTTGAGATGGTTCCCTTGCTGAGGTTGCAGGTTGAGTGGGGTTTACCAGCTCCAGAGGATTCAAGAATGCTTAGGTGGTGTAACCTTATGGCCCGACACGTAGTTGGACTAATCATCAAATACAATGATTCCTTCTTCGACTGGTTGGGACCACAGATGTTGATGGTCGATGATTATGCCTATGTCGGGTTGGACTTCCGAGGAGATCCGGACTTGTCCCTGCCCGAGGGCGCTCAGTGGAGGGATCTTGGTAAGAAGTACACATTTTTACTTTTTCAATGTTTTTATGAATTTTATCATATGCAAATGTTTTTATGTTCGTCCAAGGTGTAATTACAAAACTTCTTTTTTAATGACATAGATGTGGGGCCTTATCGACCACCTGGTACTTCTCCTATTCAGCAACGAGGAGAGGTGGCTCCAGTGGCACGATGGGATGCTAAAGATTATGAAGAAGTGGAACAAAATTTAGAGGGTTTGACAGTAGACATTCCAGACATACCTCTTGGAGAGGTTCCACGATGTTATCAGTGTCATACAGTGGGAGTGTCAGAGTCAGTTGGCCAACCGCTTCGTAGGGTTTCCCGGGAAGTCATGTGTTACCGTGAACGTAATCCACGATGTCACTTTGTAGAAGATATGAGCTTCATATTTTGAAATTTTGGTCCTCAGACAGAACTTTTTGTAAAAAACTTTTTGATCGTTATATATACATATGGATTCTACCGGTTTATCTTGTGTTGTGTGAAAGTTGATGTGATTGATTTATAAATGACCCAAATGTCTGTCTAATACATAGTTAGCTAATGCATCAGTTAATGTATTTAGACATCTAGGAATATGCTAATACTCAATATAATCAAAATAATGTTCCAAGAGGCGAGTTCGCAATTACACCCGTAACAAAGTAGGAATTTGAATAGTATATACATTACTTAACTGTAGTACTACGAGCTGTGAATTGAGTCATACAACCAAGTGACGGATACCGAGCGAGATAGCATCAATCAACAATTCGATAACGGTGTTATTCTCTGCAATATTGTTAGTCACACGGCCGAGGCACACACCTCGTAGAGTGACAAGTTCGTTTGTAGGGGCATAAATTACCCACGCAGCAAAAGCAAGGTTGCAAGTACTATGGCTAGTGCCATCAACGAAGCCAAAGTAGGGTAGCGAAGACTCGGACATCTGGAAATCAAACACAATGTCACACAAGGGCAGAGACCAGATAATGACAAAAGCAAACTACAGTAACACACAAGAAGTATGATACAATAAAAATACAAGTACTCATGCACAGGTGATCTTATGCGTAGTACTTCTTCAAATACAACCCATTTCTAGGTTCACTCAAAGGTGTACCATCATAATATACTAACTCGTAAGATCCTTTTTCCAAAACTCATCTAACGATATAAGGACCTCGCCACATGGCTTCGAATTTTCCAGCTCCTAGCATATCTTGATCTTGTTCATAGAGGAGAACTAGATCTCCTTCGGAGAAAATGCGAGGCTTGACATGCTTGTCATATTGGGCCTTGACACGTTTCTTCTGGGCTTCTATGACTAGGGTAGCATCGCGTCGAGCTTCGTCTAATCGCATAAGATACAATAGACGTTCTTCTTCAGCAGAAGTGTTTGGTAGGAGTTCAACAGCTAGTTTTACAGAGGGTATCTCGCATTTGATCGGGAGAATGGCTTCCAAACCATAGACTAACCGGAAAGGTGTAAACCCAGTAGAGGAATTAACGAATGTCATGTAAGTCGACAATGTTGAAAACAACATTGTGTGCCAACTTGTTTTGTGAATCCCTATCATTCTTCATAGCATAGTTATGAGAACTTTGTTAATCGATTTGACTTCATCGTTGGCTTGTGGGTAATAAGGCGTTGAGTTTTCATGGCAAAGACCCAACTTTTCAATGAGTTTGGACATCATGAATTTTCTAAAGTGGCTACTGTGATCAGTGACGATAGCCTGAGGAACACCAAAACGAGCTATGATGTGATTAAAAATGAATAATGTTGCAGTCTTTCCAGTATTGTCAAATCTCGGCATCACCTCGACCCATTTCATAAAATAATCTACAGCTACAATAATGTATCCATGCCCCCCAGCTGAGTGGGGGTGACATGTCATGAAATCGATGCCCCATTTCGCAAAGGGACCAATGGAGACCACAGGGTGTAGAGGAGCGGGATGTGCCCATATCTTATGATTATAGGTCTAGCAAGCGTGGCATTTTTGGACGGCGATTATGCAGTTGTTAAATAAAGAAGGCCAAAAATATCCTGCACGTAAGATCTACTGGGCAGTATCATACCCGAACATATGACCACCACAGGCTCTAGAATGGTAGTAATTTAAGGCTTTCTCGGCTTTGTCGAACGTGAGGCAACGTTGAAAAACTGAGTCAATCCCCCGATGATAAAGAGTGTCCCCGAGGATAATATATTGACGGGATTGGTAGCGTATTTGACGTTGGTCAGTACTGGACAAAATGGGTCGAAAAGTCTGGGTTTGGAGATATATGATAATATCACCATACCAAATATCATTGGAACTAATTAGGAAAAGGAATTCATCAGGTAATGAATCGGCTGCTACATTTTTTGTTTCAGAGTAGGGAAAGTCGCATATCAACTCGGAAAATACTAAAGACTTCTTGGAATTGGCTCGGTCAAATTCCAAGTCAAACTTTTGGAGTATCACGATCCATTTGGAGTATTTTCCCCCTAGCAATTAACGTGTGAGAATGTGTTGCATAGGGTTGCAGTTAGAAATCAATGTAGTCTTGCGAGAGAGGATATAGTGCCAGAAGCGTTGAACTGCTTGGATGGCTGCCAATGCCAGTTTTTTGACATGTAGATACTTGGTTTCGGTAGGCGTTAGACTTCGACTCAAGTAATAGATAACATGTTCATCATGAGAATCATCCTCTTGGACGAGAACCATAGCAATGGTGTAATCCGAGGCTGCGAGGTAGAGGAAATAATCGCGACTTTAATCGGGGGAGAAGAGAAGTGGATCACGTGTCAGGGATAGTTTCAAAGCTTCGAAGGCTTTGTTTGCAATGGTATCCCATACGAACTCAGACCCCTTTTTTAGGAGTCACGTAAATCCACGAGTTATATCGGCATAGTTCAGGGTGAAATGACAAAGAAAGTTTGCTTTCCCTTGCAAACTTTGTAACTGGAAAAGTGTAGAAGGAGGAGGGAGATTAAGAATTACCTTGACCTTTAAAGGATCTACCATGATCCATTGATGTGAAACAATAAAGCCTAGAAGTCAGCGGGATTCCATGTAGAAAAATCAATTGTGAGGATTCAAGCATATGTGGTAAAATCGACAGCAGATGAAAATGGCTCGGAGGTGGATGGGATGATCGACTCGACGCATGGAATGAGCGGGTAAGTCATCAAGATATGGTTGCACAATGTTCTTGATATCATGGAAGGCATAAGACATAGCGCGTTGAAAATTTGCGTCAGCGTTCTTTAGACCGAAAGGGAGTTTCTGATAGGCAAAAGTTCCCCAAGGACAAATAAAAGTCATCTTGTGTTGTTCCTCGGGAACAATATTGATTTGATTATATCTGGAGAAACCATCCATCAGAGAGAAGATTTTGCTTCTGGTGCAATCGTCGAAAATATGATCGACGAAGGGGGTAGGAAAGTTGTCCTTAGGACAAGCTTTGTTGATATCCCTATAATCAACGCATACGTGGATTGTGCCTTGTTTCTTGTCGATCAGGACAAGATTGGAAACCCAGTCAGTGAGGGCCACCAGGTAAATAAAGTTGGATTTAAGAAGTTTCTTGACTTCAATTTTGATAGCAGTCGCTTTACGTGGGTGAATTGGACGAAGGCGTTGCTGGATGGGTTTAGCATCTGGGTATGTCTTGATCTCATGTATCAAAATGTCGGGGTCGATACCCAGCATTTCTTTGTATCTCCAGGCGAAGACGTCACGAAACTCTTTGAAAAGTGACGTGTAGGTGATGATTTCGTCAGGGGAACACGAAGCTCCGATATGCACATTTTTTACAGTTTCAGGTTTGATGGATATGTCGAGGGGAATAGTGGGTAAGATATTGCTTAAGTTCCCTTCGGAAAACACATCATGTGTGGACTCGAAAACGGTTGAAATGACGACAACGGTCGATGAGGTCGAAATCCATTGGTAGTTCTCAATGGTATGTTTCTCCAGGAAGACGATGGAACGGTAATGTCCATTGTCCCAAGGGGTGTCTTCCATGACAGACATGATGATCTCTTCTATGGGAAAAATGACATGGAAAGGATCTGGGGATAACTCACCAATAGAGGGGGTAGAGTGGGTGGCCGATTGAATGTCCTGATAGGCATATTTGACTGGACTTAAAGGCATTTCGTTTCCGTAACGAAGATGATCGCCAAGGTTAGGTACCAACCATGGGTCATGAGACACAGGGTTTTCATGAATCGATGTGGAGATCATGTTAATTGAAGTGACAGACGAGTGTGGAACATTGGGCGGTGGAATGGGGAAAGTGACCATTAACGAGGAATCTTTGAGAAGACCAACACCGACATTCTCATAACCCGGTGGGGTTTTAGCCATAAACGGTATGTTTCCAGTATGAGTATATGAGTTAAAGAAGGCTAATTGGTCGAAAGTGATTACCTTCCCTTGATGTGGGAAACGTATGACATGAAAAAGAGTCGACACAACTACGCGCATGGAATTGATCCAGCTACGTCCAAGCAAAAGATTGTAATCGAGAGGAGCGTCAAAGACTTCCACTTTGACTTGGACCGTTTTTCCTTCTAGCATGATGGGAAATGAAGGAAGAACGTCGTAGGGATTAAAACCGGAGCCATTGAAGGCTTTGAGAGTGTTATGGGATTCAGTCAAAGAGGGAGAGTTGATGGCTTTCCAGCAGGTAACAGACATGACACATGTCGAGGCACCCTCATCGATAATGGTTCAACAAATGTTTTTTTCGGAGACAATCACTTGGATTTGGAATGTGAGTTGAGGGGGTAACCTTGGAATGTGATCTTCCAAGTCAAAAATTATTAAATTCGTGTCTGTTAGGTCAATTCCACCGATAGATTTTAACAGTGCCTTCTGTTGTGTGGGACAACTTTGAAGGACCTCGAGGGCTAACATCGCAGAAGGTGCTTGGGCCAGATATTCAACAATGTTGTAGTTCTAGGCAGCACGAGCATGAGGATTGAAAGCCGATTTTCAAACGACAGCCTTTGGAGGGGGTCGAAGAACTATTTAAATGCTCGATCATTCGAGATGAATAGGACTGTTGGTAGGTGGAGTCACGGGAGAGGGTTGTACCAATGAAGGAGGTAGATCATCAACCTTCTCTTTAGAGGGAGAATAATATTTGGCTCGAGTGGTGAGTGCAATGTCATTCTTCTTTGAATCGCCAGTACACATCAATACATAGGATGTAGTGGAAGGGGAAGGTTGGTCATGGATGAACAATTGGGCTTGTTGTTGAGAAGGGAAGGGTTGGGACAAGACGACTGGAGTGAGAGGTTTGGGGGCTCCTTGAAGGAACTTGGTAACCTCGGGGCGTCATGGACAATCCTTCGTATAGTGATCATCGCCACAGATAAGACAAGGGTATCGGAGTTTTCCCTTATACCTATCGTCAATAGGTGGATTTTTGGTTCTCTCTGCTTGAGAAGTATTTTTGTCCTCCTTATTCTTACCCCTTCCCTTTTTTGATTTGTTTTTACTAGCTAGGGTAGATTGGACCGCATTTACCTCAGAAGTCTTGTCGGTGGGAGGGGTAGGAGATGGAGCATTTTGAACATTAGAAGATGCGAGTTTGGGGTTGTTGCTCAAGGAGGAATGTGGTTGGGCATGGAAGGTGTCAATCACACTGTCGGCTGCATGAGAAGCAGTCGGAGTAGTTGAAGTGGCGGAAGTGGAAGGACGAGGTGCATCAAGGAGTAAGTCGTAAAGAGTACATGTTTGTGAGTAAACGAGATCAAGGTATTGAGCACAACTTATGGCATGTTCTTCCGTGACAACTCCACCCATGGAGATATCATGACCGATGTCATTCACAAATGATTTTGTGAACCACTTTTCCAGCAACTGATCGGGAAGTTCGAGTTTGATGAGACATCGTCTCTGTCGCCACTCATGAATGTGATCAGATATATGAGTGGCTTTGTTTTGTTTGAAATAACTCAAAATCTCGATCCTCGTTTCATAATGGATCGGTAACTAGTAGTGGGTGAGGAAGGCCATAGCTAGGGTGTTGAAGTTGGTGAAGAAACCTCATGGTAATTCTATATACCACTTCGCATCAGAACCTGTGAGAGTTCTTTGAAAAAGACGTAATCGGATAGAGCCATCCATCAAGGAGTTGGATGAGCACCAGAGATGAAAAGTCATGACGTGATTGTTCGGGTCCTCTCCTTCTTTGCCATCGAATTTAGGGATGTCATATGGTAGCTTGGCTGGTATAGTGGGCCATCGGGGAGAGTGACGGATTGGATCGTTTAAAATCCTTGACAGATCTGGGAGGTCCAAAGTGGACAAGAAGGGTAACTGCCTATTCACATGCAGGAACTGGTGGCTTTGGGGAGGGAGTCTTGTCGGAAAACCAGTGGGACCATAAGCAGTCTACATATAATGCGAAGACCCGGGCAGATTCAGTGGTTGTTGTGGAGGAAAGTAACTCATGGGATTGTATCCTTGAATAGGGATGTGAGTTTGAGCATTCAATCCCCAAATAGGATTGGATGTACCTGGATATGGTTGGCCTATACTCGGGGGTATAATGGATGTAGTTGGAAGTTATTGCCCCCCAGTCGATTGAGGATGATGTTGTATCAGATGGTTCCAATATTGGGCCAAGGATGGAGGTATGTTTTGTCCGTAGGGTGGGGTCGGCGGGGG
>JZKD02S0526744.1:0-16667 GCA_000966675.3 Picea glauca | reverse complement strand
TTTACTGTTTTCTTTCTAACCTTTTGCATTACAGCTGTCATGACTAGGAGAGCCCAACTAGGCATGTAAGTGCTCACTTTTTGCTCACACATTGACGAAAAAAGCACGAACACTCAGGCTAAAACCTGAAGGAAGCTCCAACTCCCCAATTCTTTGGCTACAACCAGAAGGAAGCTACAATCCCCTATGTTCTCTGACTACAATCGGAAGGTGGCTACAACCACCTATCCTTTCCCTGTCCAACCACCCTGAAGTAGAAGTAGAATGATGGAACCACTATCACACTATCACTATGATATATAGTATTGTAAAATAGTACCAATGAATCTGAACCATGCATCAACCTGTACCTCAACTTGTAATCAACCTGTACCATAAACAAGTGCATCAACCATGCACCAACCCTTACCAAACAACTTGTAATCAAACTGTACCATAAACAAGTGCATCCAACCATGTACCAAGTATGTACCAATCATGTTTCAACTACTCATCAACTATTACCATCAATATGTACCAACATCATCAACTATACACCTCATGTATGTGCCAACTCATCAACTACTTGTCTTAACCATCTACTTAACATGTACCTCAACCAAAACCCCTCATCAATTTCATAATCCAAATCTGATTTGTAGCTATGTAATAGACCTGATGTATATGATCACATTCCTGCAAACCTTCCTTAACTTTAACAACAAGAGACTATCATTTTCATCAAACTTTTCTTTAGTCTCACATGCCTAGTTTTGGATTACTCGACAACCCTAACTTGAAGTAATCATAACTTTGTACTTGTAATGTATAAATATCTAAAACTGATACACAATTTTATTCAGTGTGTTTTATGCAATTCCTTCAAGTGTCACTAGTTGGACCCTCTCAGAAAATGAGTTATAGAAAAAATGGCATACCTTGCTGAATTATGGCTTATTCTAGAGAGCGACCTTGTAGAGTGTGCCCCACACAAATATTTTTTGAAATGAAATGAAAATGTTAAATAATACTACATAATTTACCATAAACAACACATTTTTTTTCATTTAATGTGTATCTTCTATGAATAAGTTATGACGTTTTTACCCGAAACACCTGTATTTGACTAGTTTCAGGACTAGCCACAAACCCTATTTTCCATGGAGTGTGACTCCAAATATACAAAGAACCAAAAGATGATTTTTTTTACCACATATACTTGGATATTTTTTCTCAATGGAAGAGAAATTTCACGGTCTGAATCATTATATAAAAAGATTTATAGCTAAAATGGTGAGATGACCTATAAATAACATACCTTAGAAAGCACCATAAAACTTTTTTATCCTTCCTTGCATTTCAGCCTTCTTTTCTTCACCTTCCCTTAGAATTTTGGCTTAGATATCCTTGGTTACCTCAGACACCTATAGATATTCAATATTCTCAAGTGTATCTAAAATGAGAAATCCTTGCCTCTTATTTATACTCTCCAAGTACCTTCCTTAAAAACATCTTCTAGGTCACTTGTCCCCACTTTCCTTATTTTAGGGTTAAACCACTTCTAATTTATCCATTAAATTTATTATTGAAATAATTTATTTTGTACTCACTTTGAATTATAATACACTCATTACTTTACTTTATTATTTACCTTTTAAAATCTCTTAAACCACTTTGACTACTTTGACCTTTTGGGGCTTCTAGATGACATATTAGGGTCCCCCAACTTCGTAAGGCCATAACTCTCAAACTGTGAGGAGTTATGTGACATTCCAAATACCACCATAAATGACATGACATGTACTATCCATATAGAATAGTATTATCTGAAAATATATCATAAATCATACCATTACCCATCAAACAAACTTGGGTCCATTACCCAAACCTGGGGTCTCCATCTTCTCATGGACATAACTCTCTAACCGTGAGGAATTATGTGATATTCCACATACCACGAAAAAATGGAATGACAAGCACTATCCATATAGGATAGTTTCCATGACAAATTCACTATCCTTCATCTCATTATTTCACAATTAATCATGGGTTCTCTTACTCCGCAAAGCGTCTTCCCATGAGGGCTTTCACCATAAGGGGACCACTTTGGAGTTAATCCATATTTACTTTTTATCAACCATGAAAAAACAATAATGCGTCATATTTACATCAAACAATATTGGGTCCATTACCCAAACCTTTTTGTTACGAGTCTTTCTTCAAGGGTTGACATCAATGACAACCAACCTTAATCAACAGTCTAGAGTACCATGCTCTAGGAGCCTATTTAAGACCATACAAGGCCTTCTTTAATTTACACACATGATATACATTATGTTACAACTGAAATCCTTCTGGTTGTTCAATGTAGACTTCTTCTTCAAGTTCCCCATTTAGAAAAGATGATTTTACGTCCATTTGATACATTTTAATATTTTTGGAGCATGAATAAGCTAAAAGTAATCAAATGGCTTCCATTCTGGAAACTGGGGCAAATGTCTCTTCAAAGTCAATCCCTTCAACCTGTGCATATCCTTTACATACCAATCTATCTTTTTTCCTTCTAACCTATCCATCTTCATTCAATTTATTCTTATATACCCACTTTGTGTCGATCACATTCTTATCCTTTGGTCTTGGAACCAATTCCCAAGTGTCATTTTTCTCTATTTGACACAATTCTTCATCCATGGCCTTATTCCAAAATTTATCCTTGTTGACCTCTTCAAAAAAGGTTGGTTCAATCATAGATGTGAGTGTTAGGTGTGTTTGTTATGGTGAACACATTATTCTTGTAGTCTCAACTCCTGCATCTTTGTTTCCGATAATACGAGCTGAAGGATGATTCTTCTGTATTCGTCTGCTAGGTGTCTTTGGAGGCACTTGTTGAACTTTCTTTTCTTGCTCTGTCAGATCCTCTTCATCGTCCCCTTCTTTTTCATATTTTATTTCTTATTTGTAACGTTGTTCCATTAATTCATTTTCTTCTTCCTTTAATTCTTGTCTACGTGTTTCATCAATTGTTACGTTGATGTTTTCCACAACTTTTTTCAATCTCATATTGTAACACTTGTATTCTTTCCTTGTACTTGAGTAACCAACAAGTACTCCTTTGTCCATATGAGAGTCAAACTTTCCCATTCTGCCATCTTCTCTTTTGATGTAGCATTTTCTTCCAAAAGCTCTGAAGTCCTTCACATTTGCTAGTCTTCCTTTCCATAGCTCGTGGGGAGTTTTGTCAGTGTTTTTTCCAAGCATTACTCTTTTTTGAATTTGAAATATTGTATGCACTTCCTGTGTCCAAAAAATATATGTCAATTTGGAATCCATTATCATTGTTCGAGCCATTTCCTACATTGTCCTATTCTTTCTTTCAACAACTCCATTCTATTGAGGTACCTTGGCAACAAAGGATTGTCATTTTATTACATGACTACTACAGTAGTCCATAAATTCATTTGAAGTGAATTATCCTCCTTTATCATATCTCAATCATTTGATTTTTGAATCCATTTCATTTTCAACCATTTCCTTGTAGATCTTGAATTTTTCAAAAGCTTTTGACTTATTCTTGAGAAAGCAAAATACAGTCATTCATGTATAATCATCAATTAATAACATAAAATATTTCTCACCTTTTAAACCCTTTGTTGTATTTGGTCCAACTAGATTAATATGCGCAATTTCCAGTGGTCTTGTTGTTGAATATTCCTTTGATTTGAACCTGGTGTTTGTTTGATTTCCTTGTTGACAATGATTGCATAAAGTGTTGGTTGGTTTCATGATCTAGGGAATTTCTCTGACTACTTCTCTTTTGTTGAATTTGACAAGGTTATCAAAATGTATGTGACCCATTCTTTTTTGCCATATCCAACTTTCATCTTCCTTTCCTAGAAAACACTTTTTATTTCCAATTTCACTCAGCACATATACGTTTCTTGAATTTCTCGTAGTTGTAGCAATCGATTTTCCTGAACCTTCTTTTCTTATTTTGCACTTTTGTGAATCGAAAGTAACTTTATGAACTTGGTCACACATTTTAATCACACATAGAAGATTAAGTTTCATATCTTTTACTAGTAGAACCTTTTTTTCCTTTGTATTCTTGTTCCCAACTCTGGTTGTTCCTTTTCCAATGATTTTAGTTGAGTCATCATTTCCAAAGGAGACTGATCCATCTGTTTACTTTCTTAATGTAAGAAACCTGTCTCCATCACCTGTCATGTGTTTTGAACATCCACTATCAAAATAAAAACCATGATTCTTCTACTTAGCTTGTAGAGAGAGTGTGCATTCTTCATTGCTATATTGATTATGTTTTCTTATCCATGTCCTTTTATAAGGTTCCTTCTTCTGATTGTTGTTGTTCTATTGTGATTCTCCAGGAGGTATTGTCATTCTACAATATTTGGACATGTGCCCAAAGTTGTTACACTTGTAGAATTCCACTTCAGTGCTCAATGATTCAAACCTGTTGTAATTTCTTCTTTGTATTTTACTAGGCCTTCTTGGATAACCCTTTTGTGTATGATTTTCAAAGTTGTTTATGTTCATGTTGTTAGATATGCTATTTACATCTTTATGTCCAAAATTATTACATGCATAACATAAACCAAAAAATATAGTTTGATACTTGGGAGTTGTAGATGTTCTGAATGGAGGTGCTCTTATAAATTCTTCTTCTTCCTCAGACCTATCTATTTATGTCGATTGTTGATTCTGAAATATGAATATTCTCGGTGGAGGAGTGTCCTTGTAAGTTTCTTTGTAGACCTTCTTATCCCCTTTGATTCTTTCGACATAGCGTTTTGGATATGTTTCTTGTTCTATTGTTTTTTAGCTTGATCCCTTTTACGTCTGATTATATCCAAGTCCGAACTTGTCATGATTAGGCCTTTGACTGTTGATAATGTCATTCAAAACTTTTGAGTTGTTCTGCATATTTTTCTTTTGAAGATCCTTTCTTAATGTGATAATTTTTTCTTCCAAATTTTCAATGATCTTGTCTCTTCCTTCTAGTTGTTCTTTGAGTGCTTCTTCAATTCTCTTATTGTCTTCAATTTGAACCTTCAAATTTGTGAAAATTTGTTCTAATTCCTAAGTGTCTTTTTTCTTGTCTAGTTCTACTTGTAGCTTCTTGTTTTTCCTCTTTCATCTTCTGATAACTTCTATGGAACTCATCAATTCTTCTCGGTAGTCAACTTCTACCTCTTAAATTTATTCTTCAGCTTCTTCATATTCTACTTCAGAGTCTTCTTTATCAGAGTCTTCTACTACCACGAATAGAACTCTTTTTGTCTCACTACCAGTGACTACATCTTCATCTGATGATGAGATGTATTCTTTGGTGCATAAGAATTTATTGAAAACTTTCTTTGTGGTTCTTTTTCATTTCTATGTTTGTTTTCTTTTTGAGTCACCTTCATCATTTTTCTTTTTCTTATGAGGACATTTGTTATCAAAATGATCAATGCCATCAAAATTAAAACAAATTAAAGGAACATTACCTCTATACCTACCTTCAGTTCCCTTGTTCAATATTCTAACAAAGTTGGCCACTTTTTCATCATCTTCCAAGATATCACTATTGTTGCTATATTAGTTTTCTTGTTGCTTTCCCTTTTGATTTGATATTTTGGATTCTTTTAAGGCTGCTTCTTTTACATCTAGATTTTCCTGTTCATTTCTCATTTCATATGCTGTGAATATTCCATGTAGTTCGTCCATGCTTATTGAGTTTAGATCTGCTCTTTCTTCTAGTGATGATATCTTAGGGTCAAATCTCATAGGAAGAGATCTTAGTACCTTTTGAACAATTATTGATTCTTTGATTTATTCTCCCAATCCCATGATTGCACTTACTGTTTCATCGAATCATAAGAAGTAAGCTGGAATATTCTTGTATTCTTTCATCTTTAGTTGTTTGAACTGACCTCTATAAGTTTGAAGCTTTTTTTATTTGACTTTTGAATCTCCTTCATAAACATTTCGAAGTTTGTCCCAAATCTCTTTAGCCGATTTACAATGTGCAACTTTGGTGAATACCGTTTCACCAAGACCATTAAAAAATGCATTTGTGTCTTTGAAATTATTCTGACCGAGTTTCACTACTTTGTCATTTGTTAGCAGAACTGTTGGTAGTATGTATCCATGTACAATTTATTTCCAGTAATAGAGAAATTGAATCATTTTTAACCATATAATCCAAGTGAAATATCAATTTTCCATTGTCATCCAATAACTACAGAGTAAATAAGAAATGAACAAATGAACAATTATACACATACACAGTACACCAATGTTTTATGTGGAAACCCAAAGCGAGAGAAAACTACATAATGATTTTTCTTATATGTCTTCAAGGATTACATTCATTGGAAGCACCAACTTCCTTTGTTTTCCAGCTGCAACTGGAAGGAGTCTCCAACCCCCTAGTTTTTTAGGCTACAACCTGAGGGAAGCTCCAACTGCCCAATTCTCTGGATACAACCAAAAGGAGGCTACAACCTCCTAAGTTCTCCGGCTACAAACGGAAGGTGGCTACAACCACATATCCTTTCCCTATCCAACAACCCTGAAGTAGAAGTAAAATGATGAAACCACTGTCACACTATCACTGTGAGATATACCACTGTACAACTATATCAACCTGTACCATTGACCTTCATCCAACCTGTACAACTTCCCTGTAATCAATATGTACATGAATTGAACATGTATCAAAAAATATACAATGGGTACACGACCTGTAGCGTTGTATCACGCGTATGTACGCGCCCTATCTATTATGCAACTCGTGTATGTACACACCCAAACTTCTATGCAACCTGCGTATGCCTTATGAAAACAAGGGTTTTCTTTCTTCTGAAAACTTTGGACCCTGTGTAACTTCTTTCACATAGATATATAACCTGTCCCTATATCTAGATTGTAATTGTACCCTATGGATGCATCCTCATACATAACCTTTACCCAAAGAATATATATCTCTCTCTAGTCATGTGCCATATAGGTGTGTGTAATCATGAACAAGTACAATGACCCTCACATGATCTAGTCATCAAACCCTTTCTAATATTCAGCCTCTCAATACATCAACCACTTCACAAATACAAGATCTCAACCATGTACCACAAAAAACCTTAGCCATATGCTAAGAAATACAAGTTGTGCCTAAACAAGAAGTATCAATGATAAATATACTAGCACTGTATTTATGTAGATCTGACTTATACATAAGATCCAATGGAACCACTAGTCTCTCTAGGGAGAATTCTCAAATATCCATAACCATTTCTCATGCATACATAAAAATCCAACTATTCATAGAAACAAGACATACATTTTGAACCAATGGATAGATCTGATGTATCTGAGCATTATAGACCTTCCCGAGAGCTTTATCTCGGAATCTAGAACCTCTACATCTTCATCTCTTCAAGTTTCCATGGTTTTACCAACATATATGCACCCTAATACACTTCCATCTCATGTACATACCAAGGATGATTTTAAGGATGGAAATTTATTTTAAAATGTAGAAACCTTGGTGAATCTTACTAGTCCTCCATATGCGAACTATAAATATTTGGCGATATTTTTGTAAAAATATTCAAATTTCTATGGATTTTATGTATTTTGTATAAAAGTTTGGCGATTTTTAAGGTAAAATAATTTTATCCTATAGAATTTGAGCGAATCATTTTAAGAATGGCGGATATTTTTTTGGGAAAAACCATGGAAAATTAGCCCATGAGAGAAATTTAGCCCCTAAAATCATCCTTGGTACGTACGCACCCTAATATACTATTAGCCCACGTATTGTACGCACCCTAATACATTGTCAACCCCTGTACACCTCAAAAAATAGGTTTTTTTTTTTTTCGTATTCATTGTAATTCCGAGAATTTCGTCGTCAACCCTTCATACTACCTCTGACTTTCACAACTTCAGATGTATCAATGAGTACTTGCAATAATCCTCACACAATAAAAGATATTCAATGTGTTCAAGTGTAATTAAATGAGAGAGATTTGCCTCTTATTTATACTTTCATGTAGCATTATACTTTCCTTATTTAAGGGAGTTATCTATTTACTTTATTATTTAAATAATTTCTTTTGCAAACACTTTGAATTTTAGGGGCTTCTGTATGACTCATGAGGGCTCTCCAACTTAATATGGCCATAACTCTCTAACCGTGAGGAGTTATGTGATGTTCCACATACCACCGAAAATGGCATGACAAGCATTATCCATCTACAATAGTTTTACTGACAAACTCACTAACCTTAATCTCATTATTCCACAATTAAGCATGGGTTATCTAACCATACTTCTAGGATACCTCAATCTACAAAGCATCTTCCCATGAGGGATTTCACCATAAGGGGACCACTTTGGAGTTCATCCATTTATACTTCTTATCAACCATGACAAGACAATAATGATTCATATTTACATAAAAAAAACTTGGGTCCATTACCCAAACCTTTGTGATACCGAAATTTGCTATCAGAATTTCTTCAAGGGTTGACATCAATGACAACCAACCTTAATCAATAGTATGTCCTGATGAAACACAAATTACGTCGACTTCTAGCATATCATCATCGATGGTGCTCCATATTTGACTCCTATGGATTTTGAGTAATGACAATATGGAGAAATCTTGATATCATTTAAATGCCTAATCATCATCGATATATCATGTGATCAACAATTGATCTCCTTCCTCACTAGAATGTGAAGTCTCCACATGGAGTCAGACCTGCGATTCCCATTCTTCACTCAGAAACACGTTCAAACATATCAATTCGACAAGGGTTATTCACGTAGGATGAAATATAATACCACGAACACAAAGATACACAAAATATACTATTTCCATTAATTCAATATCGATTACATACTACAGCCTTGTTGGGCCTAGACTCTCCTCCACCTGATTTTACATTGTGGCCTTCCCTTCTCAAATTCCCACAAGATACATATAAATAAAAAATATTACAACAAGCATAGGATTATCCATATTTGATCGAACCTCAAAAAATTGCTAATATCTCTCATAAAAATCAAAACAACCTTATCGTTTACGCAAATATCGAAGAAATCTAGTCCTCAAGGCCATGCTTTCCTTCTGGAACCTTGGAATTTTGATTTTTTTATCAGGGTGGGCTTATGATCCTACATATATTTTCCTTAGGAAAACTTCCCATTTTCTCTCTATTGCTCAAGTCTATATATGTGATCTTAGTCTTCTCATTCACATTACCATCTATTTGTGGGTATGGTGACTCATCTCTAGGAGTGAATTTTCATTGTCTCTCTACATATTATGTGTTACTTCCCCTCTATCCACACCTTATTCCTCCTAATTCGTTTTTCCTCAGTCTAGAACATTCTCCCCATTCCTTGGGATCCCCACTTTCTTTTGTCAGAAACAAACTTCTAGGGGTCAAGATCCCAAATTGAAGGGGTAATTATGTGTAATTTTGGATGACAGTTGTAGCTAACCCTTCACTCTTTTGAGTACCACTTCTCAAGGAAGTTATAATTGTTGGATTACTCGGAGGGGGAGTGAATCGGTAATAGAGAAATTTGGTCCTTTTTGACCATATAATCCAAGTGTTATATCAATGAAGAATTATCATTCAATAACTGTAGAGTAAATAATTAATGAACAAATGAACAAACATACACATACACAGTACACTAGTGTTTTACGTGGAAAACAAAATTGAGAGAAAACCATGGAATGATTTTTCTTATATGTCTTGAAGAATTACATTCATTGGAAACACCAACTTCCTTTGTTTTCCAGCTGCAGCGAGAAGGAGGCTCCAACCCCCTAGTTTCTCAGGCTACAACTTGAGGGAAGCTCCAACTCTCCAATTATCTGGCTACAACCCCCTCTATTCTCCAGCTACAACCAGAAGGTGGCTACAACCACCTGTCCTTGCCCCATCCTGCCACCCTAAAGTAGAGATAGAATTATGGAACCACTGTCAAACTGTCACTGTGATATATACCATTGTAAACCTGTACCAATAAATATGAATCATGCATCAACCATGCATCAACTTGTACCTCAACCTGTAATCAACTTGTACCATAAACAAGTGCATCAAACATGCACCAAACTGTACCATAAACAAGTGCATCCAACCATGTGCAAGTATGAAGCAATCATGTGTCAACTACTCATCAACTATGACTCATCAATATGTACCAACATCATCAACTATACACCTCATGTATGTGCCAACTCGTCAACTACTTGTCTCAAACATGTACTCAACATGTAACTCAACCAAAATCCCTCATCAATTTCATCATCCAAATATAATTTGTAGCTCTTTAATAGACCTATTTATATGATCACATTCCTACAAACCTTCTTTAACTTCAACAACAAGAGATTATCATTTTCATCAAACATTTCTTTAGTCTCACATGTGACACAGACCCCCAACCCTCAGGCTGAGATCCACTCAGGATCGTTCTAAATCTACCCTTAAGTCTGATTGACTCTTTGATTCCTCCACAAGGAATCCCACACACCCACAACAGTGTTTTTGATAGGTCCTTATAGGTATAACCCGTGTGATCAAACAAAAGGCTTCACCCAATCTATTTACCACAATAATATGATCTCGCCCTTTTCCAAATCAAAACTTCGGATTTCGTGATTTCGTGAAATCTGTTGTCGAGTTTTTGGATCTTCAATAGACTGAAACCCGAAATGCCGAAACGTTGAAATCTTCGACCACGTCCTCCTCCGCAGTTGTATCTATTGTCTTCTAAAGTGCCAAAATGTTGAATCCTGATGTGTTTAGAAAAGGTTGGATTTCAGCGTAACTTTTCGTCGGTTCGGAGTTTTGGACTTCGCGACTTCACGAATCCTGATGCAAGGCTTCTCATTTCTCCAACCTTCGAAACCCTGAAATGATCTGACACCCCAACCAAATCATGATCAACAGTCCACATTGACTTTTGATACCAAAGTGATGGGTTCGTCCTCCCCTATCCACCTTGCAATTTCTCTGGATCCTACGGTCCTCACGACTTTGCGAGTTCTCCACAGAGGATTTCAACTGCTCGTTCCCTCCTTTAAGACTTCTATGAATTTAACCAATGTTCCTCGTCTAAACTTGGCTTCTACAAGGCGACTTAGCTCTGTCTCCATTTTAACACTTGAAAGACACTAACCCTCCTGAGATTTCACTCGCAAGCTTGAGTCTCAAAAGGACTCCTGCACGCACTCCTTGCAACGATATTTCAAATACTTCTAAGTATTTTATTCTTCGACCCTGTGCACCCTCTGCAACAATAGTCCTTTACCTTTCAACCTTAGTTGATAATTTTAAGGCCTCGACTAGCCTGCGCACACCTTACATGACTTCTGTGTTGCACCTGTACTTCTACTGGAATGAGAACAATGGTATCTCTCCTGAGATTTCTGAGATAAAACTCAGACTCCTAGTCAATGCACACCTTGCAGACATTTCACTGCACTCCTTGCAAGAACTTCTCTTGCTCAGTAAGAGAAACAATTGAAACTCATTCTCTCTCTCTCAGAGACTTTAGATATTCAGCATGAAATCATACATTCAACACAGTATTAAAGAAAATGCATAACAGAGAGAATAAAACAACTGTAAGCATACTATTCACCATGTATAAATAGAAAACATCATAACACCATGAAATCTGATTCAAAGCTTCATATATTAATTCAATTTTCCTGTACATGGGTTCTTCTTTTCAACTCTCTGCTACAACTCTCTCTTTTGTGCTATGCTAATGATAATGATACAATGATACAAGAGTGAGGGTGTCTATATTTGTTTTCCCTCCTACTCTCTAAACTTTCTAATCTATAATTTAAATCTACCTACTTTCATTAATAGGGCTTAAATGCCTTTTACATTGAAAGATGAGAGCAAATCGCTCAAGATTTGTTTACAACCTCAAAGATATAAATGCAGAGTACGCCTTCTTCCTAACTATAACATTAGTGCTTTTGGTTCAAAATTCAAAATGGGTCTTATGAAAACATTTTCTTTTTCTTTCTCCGTGCATCTAGCTATTTATTTGTCTTAGTCGTGTGATTTGGGCTTTGCACGATGCTCCTGCATCATAATCCTTCGCTTGAAAATTTTCATGAAATCCTATTCATGAGCTCTTGCACAGTCTGTCCATGCTTCTGAATTTCTACTTCATCTTCCCAACTAACATCTTCAAGTGGATGTCCCTTCCATTTGACCAAGTATTCAAAATACTCTTTTCTCCTGGTCTTTTTGCTGATCCTCTTGTCAATTATGCTTTCCATATGTGGCCTTTCAGCTATAGGCATTTGTTTTATCCATTGAACTTATTTTTGTTCCTCCTCTTCTCCTACTTCTTCAGCTCTCTAAGGATACAAATCCGCAACATTGAATATCGGTGAAATTCCAATCCCATCGGCTAATTCAATCTCATATGCGTTTGTCCCAAATTTCTTCACGACCTTACATGGTCCAATATTTTTCATCTTCAGTTTGTTATATGTCCCCCTTGGGAATATTTCCTTCCTTAGATGTGCAAGAATCAAATCCCTAAATTCAAATTGAAGTTCTCGCATGTGTCAATCTTCTCTGCACTTGTATTCTTGATTTGAATTCTATAGTCATTCCTTAACTCATTTGTGAAGCTCCTTCATTGCTTCTGTAAAGTCGTCTGCACTAACACTTCTAAATTCATCTTGTTTCGAATATTTCAATTCAGAAACTCCCCTTGGCTGCATTCCATATACAATCTAGAATGGACTCTACCCTGTGCTTCTGTTGAGTGAATCATTGTAAGCAAATTTTTCATGTGGTAGAATATGATCCCACTGACTGTGGTGTTCAGTCACTGAGCTCCTAAGCAAATCCCCCAAGCTCTTGTTCACAACTTATGTCTATCCATCCGTCTGAGGATGATATACTGAGCTAAATGACAAACATGTCCCTATATTCTTCCATAAAGTCTTCTAGAAATGTCCCACAAACTTGGTATCTCGATCAAAAATAATACTCCTTGGCAAGCCGTGAAGTTTGATGACTTCCTTGAAAAACAGGTTCGCAATATGAGTTGCGTCGCTGGTTTTCTGGCATGGTATGAAATGTGCCATCTTGGAAAATTTGTTGACTACCACAAATATTGAATCACATCCTCTTTGTGTCCTTGGCAGTCCCAATATAGAACCCATGCTCACTGCGTCCCACGGCCTTGGAGCTATGTGTAATGGCTGGTATAACCCTGTGTTCTTCCTTTTCCCTTTTTTGTGTTGACAAAATCTACATCTGTCCATAAATTTCTTAACATCTGTCCTCATCCCTGGCCAAAAATATGAGCCATTCAACTTTGAGAACGTCTTATCATGACCGAAGTGTCCGACCAATCCTCCACTATGTTTTTCTTTCAACAAATTCTCCCTCATGGAGCATTTTGGAATACATAGCTGATTTCCCCTGAACAATAATACATCCTAGATCATATACTCGGTCCATTGGCTTCTATCCCTGAGAACTGTATTCTCAGATGCCTCATACGCTTCCTTAAAATATGGATCATCCCTGTACATTTCTTTGAGGTTATCAAAACACAAAGTTTTGACTCTGAATTCCTGCATAAGCAAACATTTCTTGCTCAAAGCATCAACAACTTTGTTAGCAATTCCAGAAATATGATTAATCACAAAAGTAAAATTCTCCATGAATTCAAACCATTTAGCATGTTTTTGGTTCAACTTCTCTTGTTCAGTCATGAATTGTAAAGCATGATTATCACTGTACAAAACAAACTCCTTGGGAACCAAATACTGCCTCCATTTCTTCAACGCTTGTATGACCACATAGAATTCCTTGTCATATGTGGAGTATTTAACCTTCGCTTCATTCAGTTTTTCAATGAAGTATGTGATCGATCTGTTATCTTGGCTCAAGACCACTCCTATTGCAAATACACTTGCGTCACACTTGACCTGGAATGTCTTGCTAAAATCTGGCAAAACCAAAATTGATTTCTTAGTGATCTTCTTCTTCAAAAGGTTGAAACTCTTCTTTGCTTCCTCTTTCCAGTGAAAATATTTATGTTTTTTCTTCACCGTATCCATCATTGGTGCACTAATCCCATTGAAACTTTGGATGAATTTCCTGTAGAAACTATCTAAACCATGGAAGCTTTGAACTTTAAACACACTCTTTGGTGATGGCCAATTCTTAATTGCATTCACCTTTTCCGGGTCCATCTTCAACTCATTTGCAGAGATAACAAAACCCAAATAAATGAGTTTTTTCCTCATAAATGATGATTTCTTCATATTAATCAGCAATTTCTCTTGCTGTAATCTCTTCATCACTGCAACTAAATGATTTAAGTGTTCTGCTTCTGTCTTTCTAAAAATTAATATATTGTCAAGATATACAATGACGAATTTCCCAATGAAATCCTTCAGGACTTCGTTCATCAACCTCATGAAAGTACTGGGTGCATTCGTTAAACCAAATGGCATGAAAAGCCATTCATACGGCCCCTCATTCATCTTGAATGTTGTCTTCCATTCATCACCTTCTCTCATTCGAATATGATGATATCCTCTTTTCAAATCAATCTTTGAAAAAAATATTTCTCCACTCAAGCAATCCATCAAATCGTCCATCCTTAGCAATGGAAATATGTATCTGATGGTAATTTTATTGATCTCTCTTGAGTCTGTACACATTCTCCAGCCTCCATATTTCTTTGGGTTGAGCACTATTGGAACAATACATGGACTGAAGCTCCCTCTAACCAATCCTTTGTCCATTAAATCTTGGACCTGCCTCTTGACTTCTTCATTCTCCTGTAGCGTCAACTTGTACGCTTCTTCATTTGGTAAACTGGCTCCAGGTATAAGATCAATGCGATGGCTTATACTCTTGATCGATGGTAACGAACAAGGTAGTTCGTCCACTACTATATCATCGAACTCTTCCAACAACTTCTGGATTTCTTCTAGTAGATCATCCACTCTTGTACTGGTCAAAACAATTCTAGGCTTCCTGACCACAATAAATTGTGTGTCTTCCTTCTTCTTAACCTCATTAAGAAGTTCCTTCCCACTCATGAGAAGTACAGTGTTTCTCACCTCTGGTTTCACTTCTTTGTCCTTGATCGACAACAACATGTGCACTCTCCCATTTTTCTCCAGGGTGTATGTGTTCTTTCTCCCATCATGAATCACATTTTTTTCATATTGCCATGGCCTACCCAACAATAGATGACAAACATTTATGGGAATTACATGACATAATATTTCATCCTTATATACTCCTATTTTAAATTCAACTAAACACTGTTTAGTGGCATTTACCTGATGTCCTTTTTGTAGCCACGAAACTCTATATGGGATTGGATGTACGATAGTCTCCAGCTCCAAATTTTCTACCATCTCTGTAGAAATGAGATTGTCTGTGCTACCGCTGTCCACGATGACCTTGCATAACTGTTACTTTGGGTTGGGTTCTCTGCCTCCTTTTATGGCGTTAAGAGAAATTTCCTCATCATTAAGGATCTTCCACCCTCATCATCTTCTGCCTCAACATTCTATCCTTGAGCTTCGACAATGTGAGTTTCACCACCTTCTTTCTTTCTGTCTAGACACTCATAAGATTTGTGCCCGATCTTTCTATAGAAAAAGAATTTCACTTCACTTCCTTTGCCTCGTCCTCTTCCTCTATCTCGAGGAAAAGTGTTTCTATCATCATACTTCCCTCTCTGTGAGCTCCCTCCTCTCTCATGTTGAGTTTGAGGTCTCTTCCCCTCTTCTTTAGATTTCTGAGTTCTGTCTTGGGCAATTGTTTTTCCTCTGGCTTGACTTCTGCCTCAGCCTCTTTGACCTTGCTTTTGGCTTAGCTTCTCTTCAGCTTTCAAAGCCATCTGATAAGCATCTTCTACAGTTCAAAGGGTCATCATGCTCATCTCATCTTGAATGTCATATCTCAGACCATTCATGTACCTGGCAACTTTTTCATCATCGGTTTCCCGATGACCTACCCTGGTGTTTATCTTGTAGAATTCTTTAGTGTATTCTTTCACTGAAATCAGCTTTTGTCTCAAATTTTGCATCCTTCAAAATAGAGTGATTTGATAATCCTTAGGTATGAATTTGGCTTTCATCTTCGCAACCATTCTATCCCAACTTTTGATTTTTGCTTGCCTTTACAACGTCTGTCAGCCTGCAGTTCATCCCACCATACTGTTGAATGCCCTTTAATTCTAGTGATGACATGTTTTACTTTCTTGTCTTCCTCGACATCCTCATAGTCGAAGTATTTATTCAGAGCTCTAATCCAGTCTAGAAGCTCTTCAACACCTAGGTTTCCCTCATACACTGGAATGTCCATTTTTTCTCTAGAACCTATCCTTGCAACAACCCTGAATAGCCAGTCATCTACAACATCTTCGACCACAACTTCTTCTTCGTGTCCAACTTCATTTTCACTGTCAGCCTCGCTGATATCCCCAGCGTCAACTATGCGCCTCTGTGTTGTTTCCATGGCATCAAGCCTGGCATGTAGTTCACGCATTTCCCTCTCCATGGCTGGATCACGCATTGGCCTTTCTCTTCTTCTTGGTGTTGGACACACCTACCACACTTAGAGGGGGGGGTGAATGAGTGT
>JZKD02S0526667.1:4688-16668 GCA_000966675.3 Picea glauca | reverse complement strand
TGCTGGGAAACCATCCTCAAATTACTCTCTTTTCCTTATAGAACGACTTGCATTTTTTCAGATAAAATCAATCGAAGAAGAAAGACCCTATGCAGTTTTCAAACCAGAAGATTTTGTTCAAACTTTTGTAGAAGCCTCTACTATTGATCAACATCTACTATGTGAGTTATATCTTCATAATGAAGCCATTCCTAAGAACAGGCAACTTAATCTTAATCCTCTTGTTGGTGATATCCAGATTCGGGCACTCGCCTCCTTCCTTGCCAACCAGATTACATGGAAAAATGATTTTCTAGCTGCCAAGAATAATGAAGATAATTGTCTCCTCTAGATGCAGACAAAACCACAGAACGTTGCCACCTTTGTTGCAGAATATTATCAATTTTTGAAGAAACCAGGGACGATTCAATATATATGGAAAATACAGGCAATGGTACTTCAGGATTGTCAATATTTTATTAAATCCACAGAGATTGTTGCCCTAAAAGAAAATAACATGTTTTGGCAACAATCTTCTGAGAAAAGGCAGGAGCACAATCCCTTTAGTCCTACCAATCTTGAGACAGTAATCTTCCGGGTACCTAGTTACATCAAATGTGTCCAGCAATGCGTTGAAAAATGGATAGGTTATCCGTTCCATTTTCCCATTATATGGATGCTATCAAAGAAGTATAAAGTTCATCATAGGTTTACCAAGAAGGTTGAAGCAGCAGCCTGACAAAGGCTACAACATGTTCAAGGATTCAGAGCCCCAACAGACAATACTTTCTACAGCTACTGCTTAAGTAATTTGCCCACCCAGAGTTAGTATCCGGATTCTGATTCAGATTGAAGTTGCCTGAAGACATGCAACATTTTTAGTTGGGGGGGATGTTAGGACCCTATAATGTACCCTTTTTCTCATACTTTTTGCTATCATTACATCCTTTTCCTGCTCATATTAAATCTTACATTATCACCTTAATCTATTTTTCCAAAGGTATATAACATTTCTTCTCTTTGCTATATGTTTAACTTGTTTTACATGTAATTTTACATTACTTTCATACTTAGCCATTAATCAGAAATATATAGTTGCTAAAACAGTTTGAAGACTGCAGTTAATATATCGTTGCTGCTTGAAGACCATGTTGTTGAAACAGTCAAACAATACGCAAATCCCATTGCTGAAACAGTCTGTGATTTGTGATGCTGAAATAGTATTTCACATACAGCAGTAACAAAAAAAGATAATTAAAGGAGATGATACACTGGCTGCAACAGTTATACCTCAAGCCAACACCATTACAACCGTCATTGTTGCTTGAAGACCACGTTGCTGAAATAGTCAAACAGTACACAAATCCCATTGCTGAAACAATCTGTGATTTGCGATGCTGAAATAGTATTTCACATACAACAGTAACAAGAAAAGATAATTAAAGGAGTTGTTACACTGGACACAACAGTTGTACCTCAAGCCAACACCATTACAACCACCGTAACAACATTTTGCTATGGAATATCAGAATATCCTATTCCAACATAAAAGATTAGATCAGACTAAGAATAGGATTTGTATGTACACATGTAATTTTATGATTATTTGTATTAAGAGGATTATCCTCTTTAAATAAGGGAGAAATCATCATTAGAGGGGAGATTATGGAAGGCTTAGCTAGAACGGAATTACAAAGAAGGAGCATGTTCACTTTTGATATTGTAACTTGTCACATTGGACAGATGAATAAAAGATCATTATGAGCATTTCTTCTTAGTTCCTTTCATTTTTGGGGAATCTTGTGAGAAGGAGAGGGCCCACCTTCTTCACAAGATTCACCCATTAGTTTCTATAGTGTGTTAAGTATTGTTTTTATTCATGCCTTGTTAAAACTNCAGGCAACAGTACTTCAGGATTGTCAACGGTTTATTAAATCCATAGAGACTGCTACCGTAAAAGAAAATAACATGTTTTGGCAACAATCTTCTGAGAAAAGGCAGGAGCACAATCCCTTTAGTCCTACCAATCTTGAGACAGCAATCTTCCGGGTACCCAGTTACATTAAATGTGTCCAGCAATGTGTTGAAAATTGGGTAGGTTATCAGTTCCATTTTCCCATTTTGTGGATGCCAACAGAGAAGTATCAAATTCGTCATAGGTTTCCCAAGAAGGTTGAAACAATAGCCTAGCAAAGGCTACAACATGTTCAAGGATTCAGAGCCCCAACAGACAGTACTTTCTACAGCTACTGCTTAAGTAATTTGCACGCCCAGAGTCAGTATCCGGATTCTGATTCAGATTGAAGTTGCCTGAGGACATGCAACCTTTTTAGTTGGGGGGGATGTTAGGACCCTATAATGTACCTTTTTGCTCATACTTTTTTCTATCATTACATCATTTTCCCACTCACATTTAAGCCTACATTATCACCTTAATCTATTTTTCCAAAGGTATATAACGTTTCTTCTATTTGCTATATGTTTAATTTGTTTTACATTACTTTCATACTTAGTCATTAATCAGAAACATAGTTTCTAAAACAGTTTGAAGACTGCAGTTAATATATTGTTGTTGCTTGAAGACCACGTTGCTGAAACAGTCAAACAGTATGCAAATCTCGTTGCTGAAACAGACTGTGATTTGTGATGCTGAAATAGTATTTCACATACAGCAGTAACAAGAAAAGATAATTAAAAGAGCTGTTACACTGGCTGCAACAGTTGTACCTCAAGCCAGCACCATTACAACCATCGTTTTTTCTTGAAGACCATGTTGTTGAAACAGTCAAACAGTACACAAATCCCGTTGCTGAAACAGTCCGTGATTTGCGATGCTGAAACAGTATTTCACATACAGCAATAACAAGAAAATATAATTAAAGGAGTTGTTACACTGGCTACAACAGTTGTACCTCAGGCCAACACCATTACAACCACTATAACAACATTTTGCTACGAAAGATCAGAATATCCTATTCCAGCATTGAAGATTAGATCAGACTAAGAATAGGATTTGTATGTACACATGTAATTTTATGCTTAATTGTATTAAGAGGATTCCCCTCTTTAAAGAGGGGATAAATTAGCATTAGAGGGGAGATTACGGAAGGCTTACCTAGAGGGGAATTACAGAGAAGGAGCATGTTCACTTTTGATATTATAACTTGTCACATTGGACAGATGAATAAAAGATCATTTTGAGCATTTCTTCTTAGTTCCCTTTCATTTATAGGGAATCTTGTGAGAAGGAGAGGGCCCACCTTCTTCACAAGATTCACCCATTAGTTTCTGTAGTGTGTTAGTATTGTTTTTATTCATACCCTGTTAAAACTATGTTTTGTTGAAACTTTGTTTCAACTGATTGTTATATCATTTTCATACAATTCATTCCTAGGTAATTGTTGATCATTTTGATTGGTGATTATGTTTGTAGAATGAGTTTATGAAAGTGTGATAGTCAGAGACAGGCGCTGAAGATTCCTACTTTGGAGAATAGGGTCATGTCCTTTGTTACAGAATAGTTAGTCTTCTTTGCAGTATGCTGAAAGGTTCATTTTCCCTAGATTGTTGTTTCTTAATGTAATCCAGGATTCTTCTGATAATTATTTTCCTTTGAATCTTAANTTATCACCTTAATCTATTTTTCCAAAGGTATATAACGTTTCTTCTCTTTGCTATATGTTTAATTTGTTTTACATGTAATTTTACATTACTTTCATACTTAGTCATTAATCAGAAACATATAGTTGCTAAAACAATTTGAAGACTGCAGTTAATATATCGTTGCTGCTTGAAGACCACGTTGTTGAAATAGTCAAACAGTATGCAAATCTCGTTGTTGAAACAGTCTGTGATTTGCGATGTTGAAATAGTATTTCACATACAGCAGTAACAAGAAAAGATAATTAAAAGAGTTGTTACACTGGCTGCAACAGTTGTACCTCAAGCCAGCACCATTACAACCATCGTTGTTGCTTGAAGACCATGTTGTTGAAACAGTCAAACAGTACACAAATCCCGTTGCTGAAACAGTCCGTGATTTGCGATGTTGAAACAGTATTTCACATACAACAATAACAAGAAAATATAATTAAAGGAGTTGTTACACTGGCTGCAACAGTTGTACCTCAGGCCAGCACCATTACAACCACTATAACAACATTTTGCTACGAAAGATCAGAATATCCTATTCCAGCATAGAAGATTAGATCAGACTAAGAATAAGATTTGTATGTACACATGTAATTTTATGCTTAATTGTATTAAGAGGATTCCCCTCTTTAAAGAGGGGAGAAATTAGCATTAGAGGGGAGATTACGGAAGGCTTAGCTAGAGGGGAATTACAGAGAAGGAGCATGTTCACTTTTGATATTATAACTTGTCACATTGGACAGATGAATAAAAGATCATTTTGAGCATTTCTTCTTAGTTCCCTTTCATTTATAGGGAATCTTGTGAGAAGGAGAGGGCCCACCTTCTTCACAAGATTCACCCATTAGTTTCTGTAGTGTGTTAGTATTGTTTTTATTCATACCCTGTTAAAACTATGTTTTGTTGAAACTTTGTTTCAACTGATTGTTATATCATTTTCATACAATTCATTCCTAGGTAATTGTTGATCATTTTCATTGGTGATTATGTTTGTAGAATGAGTTTATGAAAGTGTGATAGTCAGAGACAGGCGCTGAAGATTCCTACTTTGGAGAATAGGGTCATGTCCTTTGTTATAGAATAGTTAGTCTTCTTTGCAGTATGCTGAAAGGTTCATTTTCCCTAGATTGTTGTTTCTTAATGTAATCCAGGATTCTTCTTATAATTATTTTCCTTTGAATCTTAAACTCTGCAATAGATAGATTGATTTTACTGTAATTCAAAGTAGAACTTCAGTATGTTCAAAGCAAGGTGTGATTAGTGTAAATTTTACTACAACTTTAGATTGCTTTTGAGATTGAGCATATACAGTGTGTGATTGCCTTTGAATTAAACAGACTTCCCTGGGTTGACAATTTATGTAACACTTGATTGTTTTGATTAATAAACAATTATAGTGACCAACACAACCTATTGTTAGAAATATTGTAGGCACCAATCTAATGGAGACACTAATCTCCTTAACTAAGCACCTACTCAGCAAGATGTAGGCACCAACCTACTGGAGACACCAATCTCCTCAACTGAGCACCAACTCAGCAACACCTGTATGCACCAACCTATTGTTACAATACTAGGTTTCTCCCGCATTGGGTTTCCACGTAAAAATACTGGTGTATTGTGTATGTGTATGATTGTTCATTTGTTCATGGTTTATTTACTCTACACTTATTGGATGATAATGTTATATTGATCATAAAGATAAATAACACTTTCATATTGTGGTTAAAAGGATTTAAAATCTCTATTACTGATTCACCCCCCTCTCAGTAATCCAACAATTGGTATCAGAGGAGGTTCCTTCAGAAATTAGTTTAACCACTGAAAGGTAGATCATGGAGAGCAACAGTATGTATAAAAATGGAATACCATAGTTTGATGGAGATAAGTATGCATTCTGAAATAGAAGGATGAAAACATATGTACAAGCACAGAGATTTGAAGTTTGGCAATTAGTTGTAGATAGATACAAAGAACCAACAGTTCTGCCAACAAATGACAACAGAAAGAAACTCAGTCTAAATAATTAAAAAACCACAAATTCACTTTTGAATGGTCTTTGTGATTCGGTATATACCAAAGTTATACAGTTTATCTCTGCTAAAGAGATTTGAGACAAACTTTGAAATATTTATGAAGGAGATTCAAAAGTCAAAGAAGCAAATCTTCAAGCTTACAAAGGTCAATTCAAACAACTAAAGATGAAGGAAGATGAGAATATTGCATCTTACATCTTATGAGTTGATGAAACAATGAATGTAATCATAGGATTGGGAGAAGAAATTGAAGAATCTATAATTGTTCAAAATGTACTAAGATCTGTTCCAATGAGATTTGATCTTATGATCTCGGCACTAGAAGAAAAAGAAGATCTAGAGTCAACAAGCATGGATGAACTACATGGAATCTTCACATCCTATGAAATGAAAACTGAACATGAAAATCCAGGTATAAAAGAAGCAGCATTCAAACCATCCAAAAGGTCAAAGCAAAAGGGCAAGCAAAAATAAAAAGAATATAGGAGAAGCAATGACATCTCGGAAGACGATGAAGAAGTGGCTAACTTTGTTAGAAGATTGAAAAAGGGAACCGACGACAGATATAAAGGTAAACTTCCATTGATTTGTTTTAATTGTGATGGTATTGGTCATTTTGCTAACAAATTTCCTCATAATAAAAAGAAAAGAAATGATAAAGATGATTCAAATAAAAAACAAACATATAAAGGCAAAAGAACCAAAAAGAAAGTCTTCAAGAAAGGTTTGTGCACCAAAGAAGACAACTCCTCATTAGATGAAGATGAAATCAATGAAAGTGAGACAGAAAGAGTTATATTCATGGAAATAGAAGATTTTGATAAAGAAGACACTGAAGAAGAATATGAAGATGCAGAAGTTGACTACCGAGAAGAACTGTTGAGTGTTATAGAAGTTATAAAAAGAGAAAAGAAGAAAAACAAGAAGCTCCAAGAAGAACTAGACAAGAAAGAAGACACTCAAGAACTAGAGCAGATGATCATGGAATTGAAGGTTCAAATAAAAGATGATAAAAGAATTGAAGAAGCACTCAAAGAAAAGTTAGAAGAAAGAGACAGGATCATTGGAAATTTGGAAGCAGAGATTGTCACATTAAGAAAGGATCTTCAAAAGAAAAATATGCAGAACAACTCAAAAGTTTAGGATGAAATTATCAACAGTCAAAGGCCTAATCATGACAAGTTTGGACTTGGATACAATCATACAGAAAAGGGATCAAGCTCCAAAATGATAGATCAAGAAACATATCCATAAAGCTATGCAAAAACGACCAGAGGGGATAACAAGTTCTACAAGGAAGATCACAGGGACACTCCACCTAGAAGATTCAGATTTCAAAATCAACGACACTCAGAAACAAGCAGGCCTCATGAGGAAGAAGGATTCAGAAGAGTGACTCATTTCATAAGATCTTCAACTTCAAGTTATTAAACTATATTTTTTTGTTTATGTTATGCATGCAATAATTTTGGACATAAACCTGTAAATTGCAAAACTAATAGAAGAAACATAAACAACTTTGAAAGTCATACACAAAATGGTTATCGAAGAAGACCTAGTGAAACACAGAGAAGAAGATACAACGGGTTTGAATCATTGAGCACTAAAGTTGAATGCTACAAGTGAAACAACTTTGGACACGTGGCCAAAGATTGTAGAATGACAGTCCCTCTTAGAGAATCACAACAAAATAACAACAGACACAGACAGGAACCTCAAATGAGAACTTGGATAAGAAAGCATAATCAATATAGAAATGAAGAATGCACACTCGCTCTACAAGTTAAGCATAGGAAACATGGTTGGTATATTAACAGTGGTTTCTCAAATCATATGACAAATGATGAAGACAATTTTTTAACATTGAGAAAGGAAAGAGATGGATCAGTCTCCTTTGGAAACGAGGACTCAGCTAGAATCATTGGAGAGGGCACAGTCAAAATTGAAAACAAGGATATCAAGGCAAAAAATGTTCTACTAGTGGAAGATATGAAACATAATCTTCTAAGTGTAATTCAAATGTGTGACCAAGGTCACAATCTTATGTTTGATTCACAGAAATGTGAGATAAGAAAAGCAGGTTCATGCAAATTGGTTGCAAAAACTGTAAGAACTTCAAGCAACATATATGTATTAAGTGAAATTGGAAATGAAAAGTGTTGTCCAGGGAAGGAAGTTGAAGTTTACCTATGGCATAGAAGAATGGGACAGATCAACTTCGATAACCTCGTCAAAGTATGCAAAAAGGAAGCAGTCAGAGAAATGCCCCAGATCATGAATCCAACCGACACTTTATGCAAGCTTTGTCAACGAGGAAAGCAAACTAATACTAGGTTCAAATCAAAGGAATACTCAATGACAAGACCACTGGAAATTGTGCATATTAATCTAGTTGGACCAACTAGAACAAAGGGTTTAAAAGGTGAGCAATACTTTATGTTATTGGTTGATGATTATACAAGAATGACTGCAGTTTGTTTTCTCAGGAATGACTTCAAGGTATACAAGAAAATGGTTGAAAATGAAATGGATTTAAAAATCAAATGCTTGAGATTTGATAATGGAGGAGAGTTTACTTCAAAGGAATTTATGGATTTTTGCAGCAAGCATGGTATAAAAAGGCAATTTTCATTGCTAGAACACCTCAATAGAATAGGGTCGTCGAAAGAAAGAACATGACAGTACAAGAAATGGCTCAAACAATGTTAATGGATTCCAAGTTGACATGTGTTTTTTGGACACATGCAGTGCATACAATAGTGCACATTCAAAACAACAATGACAAAACTCCTTACAAGATATGGAAAGGAAGACTAGCAAATGTGAAACACTTCAAAGTCTTTGGAAGCAAATGCTACATCAAAAGAGAAGATGGTAGAATGGGAAATTTTGATTCTCATGTAGACAAAGGCATACTTGTTGGTTACTCAAGTACAAGGAAAGCATACAAATGTTACAATCTAAGGATCAACAAAGTTGTGGAAAGCATCAATGTAATGGTTGATGAGACAGGTGGATGAAAATTAAAGGAAGAAGAAAAAGAGTCAGTGGAATAGGTTTACAAAGAAGAAGCAGTAGAAGGGGAAGATGAAGAAGACCAAATAGAAGTAGAAGAGCAAGAACAACAAGTACCTCCAAAGACACCTAGAAAACAAATACAAAAGAATCATTCGTCATATCAGATTATCAGGAACAAAGATGTAGGAGTTGAGACTAGAAGAAGAATTCGTTCACCAAAACAACTGCACCTGGCACTCTTATCTTCGATTGAACCAAATAGTTTTGAAGAAGTCGGAAAGCATGAATTCTGGCTAAACGCTATGGATGAAGAATTAGATAAGATAAAGAAGAATGACACTTAGGAATTGGTTCCAAGACCAAGGTACAAGAATGTGATCGGAAAAAAATGGGTCTTCATAAATAAATAGAATGAAGATGGACAGGTTACCAAGAACAAATCTAGATTGGTATGTAAAAGATACACACAGGTTGAAGGTATCGAATTTGAAGAGACATTTTCTTCAGTTGAATGAATGGAAACAATCATATTGATACTAGCTTATGCATGTTCAAAGAATATTAAAGTGTATAAGATGGTCGTGAAATTAGCTTTTCTGAATGAAGAACTTGAATAAGAAGTCTACATTGAGAAACCAAAAGGATTTTAGTTATCAAAAAATGAAGATTATGTTTTCATATTAAAGCAGGCCTTGTATGGTCTCAAACAGGCCTCCAGAGCATGGTATTCCAAACCAGACAGATACTTACAATAGCAAGGGTTCAGGAAAGGAACTGTGATGACAGACGCCTCCAACATACGCCCACAGAATCGTTCAATCAGTTCATGAGCTGAAGCGGCTCATTTGGATTCCCTGTTGGAATCTCTATTAAAATCCCGATCCACAGGTCCTTATTGCCCTGTCACGGACTCTGCATGCACCTATGACTTTTCCCCGATGATAATTTCGGGTTTCAAGGTTTCGTGATCCCAATGTCAAGAGTTCCTTGTCCTCTTGAATCCCTGATCTCCAATGAGCCAATTCGTCGATACGCGCCTTTACGTGTTATCCCTCCTGGCTAATCTCCTGGCCCACGTGACCACTATCTCACAAGACCACAGCCTTATCTCCTATCGGGGTTTTGGACTTTCCAATGCCGAAATGCATAAAACCTCGTGTCATCAGGATTCCTGATTCTCCGAATCTCAATTCCCGATGTGGCTCTCCTATATGGACCTTTTCCGAAGGTTTAGATCGCTGCTACGCGTCCCCTCAAGATGGATGGTTATGATCGCCTCTCGCGATTTCACGACTCCAAATGTCCCAGGCATCTCGTCTTCAGGATTCGCGAAACGTCGAACCCCGATGCACCGGTTTGACTTTTCTATTGGGACTTTTCCCGATAGTCTGGATCTCCACCACATGTCCCCCAACAGATGGACAACCCTAATCCAATCTCGCTATTTCGCAGTTTTAAATGTCGAAATGTCCCGGCATCCTATCTTCAAGACTCTCGATATGCCGATGGACTCACGATCTCGCCCACGTGTCCCAACCGATGGACGGCTCTGATTAAATTCAGGGTTCTCACCATAAAGAAACCTGATCCCTTGTCCTCAGGATGCGCGATCTGTCGAATCCTGATGTGCCGATGGACTCTCCCCTTTCGGGAATTTTTCCGAGCCCTCAGATTTATGCCACACGTCCCCTCCAGATGGACGGTCATGATTCAACCTCGGGATATCGTGACTTACGATGCTCCGATGACACACTTTCTCTATCAACTTGAAACCTCAGTCGCCGAAATACCGACGGTTTCTCGATTTCTGCCACGTGTCCTCCTATGATGGACGACTCAGATTGATTCAGGGATTTTCACTATGAAAATTCCCGAAATCATCTCATCGTGACTTCCGATATCCCGATGGCTGATATCCCGATGAGCCAACTCCTTTCGAGACCTTTCTCCTTTGCTTATGAGGGTTTAAACCTCGAGCAACTTCTATTCGATCCAACAGCTGATGGGGTTTTGGTACTTCTTGATGAAGTATCTCCACCGTCCGTTCCATAGATCTTCTACGCACACTCCAGAGACTAAACTTCGCGCATCTTCACCCGATCCAACGGTTGACAGGTATCTGAATGAGATCCAATGACTCACGATCTCCCCTTCTATGCGCTCCTCCTACTCTGTCCTAGACGTGAAAACCTTCCAATGGTCCAGATCTCTTCGGCTGATCCAATGATCGGTGTTGCTCCCTCCTGATCTTTTTCACACTCTTCCTAGACTTGGGAGAATTTTAAATTCTCAAAGGCCTCGACCTTTGCTCCGTCTATGCAAACTCCACGACTGTGAGCTCTCGACTGCGCGTGTAAAACGTTGTCCCTCCTGAGCTTATTTTCAAATCCTTGAAGATTTGTGACTTCTGCTCCTCTGCAGAGTCTTCACACACACAAAGTGCTATCTCTCCTGAGCTTCTCAAACACTCAGTCCTTTAAGGAAATAAATCCTTCTTCCTTTCTCCTGCAGATGGAGAATTTAATGCCCTCCTGGCTATTCTTCTGCTCAAGCAACCTATTGCTGAGTCTACAGGGTGTTCAGGAACCCTGTGAAGATCCCTCAGTCGACTCTTCCTTTAAATTCCAGAACTCAAAGAGTTCTCTTCTCTTTTGTGCCTGTCTACACAATGTCTCAATGCCCACCTGGCATAGTGTCTTCTCTCCTATGCACCTTATGCACCTGCTCAATGCCCACTTGCCAGAGCTCTCAGAATCGTCAAAGATTATGTCTGCAACTGTGTTCTTCTTCCACATCCTAGCCTCCAAGGTATCCAGCAACCCTGAGGTCTTTCTCTTGAGTTGTTGATTTCAACTTATGTGCCAACATGGCACGTCTTTGTCTAAATCCACAGAGTTCACAAGTGCTTCAGTGCACTGGTATTCAGAGACCACAGTACTCTGTCACGCCCTCCTGGCATGAAACCACAAAGAACCCTAAGTCTGAAATCAAAACAACCTACAAATGCCTAGCATACATCTACAGCATGAATTCACATTATAAAATAGGACACACCAAGGCATCCACAAAATACAGAAATACATGCAGGAAAAATTGCTTCTATTTATATTAATAAAAATGCCTCTTTACAAAGGTGTTCCTGAGCACGGCCTGTAACAAGGTCTCGTCTCCTTCTCTTCTGCTCTCTACTCCCAGATTCTTTCTATCTCTACTAACTACTAAAGAAATACAATTCATCTTTTACATGAGGAGGCTCTTCGAGCTCTTCCCTCCAATCTACCTACCCTATTCAATTA
>JZKD02S0526656.1:0-16668 GCA_000966675.3 Picea glauca | reverse complement strand
AGTTTGGCTCCAGGAAGAAAACAAATCAAGAGAAATATATGTCAAGGATACAATGCTTCAATTGTCAAAAGTATGGTCACTACAAGAATCATTGTCCTGAGTTAAAGAAAAGGAAGGAAACACATGAAGCATCAGTTGTCGAAGAAAGGGAACCCTCAAAGAAAGCCAAGCAGGATAAATAAGACTTCTTCCTCTAAAGACAAGGTAACAATATTCTTCATAGTTCTTGTACATATCTTGTTTGCATAGTCTCTATACATATCTTAGAAGATAATATGTTCCAAGAATAACTATACCTATGGAAGAACAACAAGATAAGGATTGCTATCATTATGACTACAAGTCAGAGAATACACATGAAAATAATGAAGTACATCAAACAAATCATGTGGAAGCTATTACATAAGTAACAACTGCAAGATAAGCCGAAATCAACAATCAAGAAGAAATTAGAGAAAGACTTATGACACCTTGTAGAAGGCAATAAGGATGCAGACAAAAGCGTGGATTATGTTAGATGGAGGGAGCCGATTATATAAAATAAAAACATGCACTCATACATGAAGCAAGGTTTAGGAGGGAGCTAATCCTATGAAGATGATGAAGTATATATCCATGGTAGCAACCGTGAAAAGAAGTACGTGTTCAGTTTGACTTTAGAAGAATCCTTCTTCGAAAAGAAGCTTAAAAGTATCCTGGTTGTCCATCCACATCTGTGATTCTATGATGAAAGAAAGAAGTGAAATCTTTAGGGCATGGAATCTATAAGAAACTCCATGGATCCAAGAAGCTAAAGAGAAACATGAGGAAGAACATGAAGATTCCAAGAAAGAAAGAAAAGATAGAACAACCAATCATTTTATCGAGAATCACAAGACTACCAGCCTGATATGAACTCACCAAAAAGAAATCAAGCAGAGGAAATGAAAGGTGTGATGAAGAACAATGTATGGAAGACTTATGAATGCAAGCATTGTGAGATCCACAACTAGAATTTCTCCTAGATGGAGGGAGAAGAGTATGATGATTGTTTGCTCCAAGTAAACCAAACATACCTCTACATGAGCCAGTATATCGTTTGCAATATCCATGGGTTGGATTTTACATGTAGAGAAACCTCAAGGCTTTGAGGTATACCGGAAAGAGACCCTTATATGCTGATGGAAGAAGACAACTCAGTGAAGAACCTCCAATGCACAATAGAAGCGTGGTGAAGACTTTCTATATCAGAGATATTGTATCAGAATGGTTACTCAGAAGCTCAGAATGATGGATTGCTAATCCATGAAAAACTCTCATGATGGCAGAAGAAGTACCACTTGGATATGTTCCAATATGACCCTTGCCACGATGTTTTCAGCTAGTAGGAAACCAAGAGGAATCCAACAATGATATACTTTATTGATCAGAGCTATATGAAGCCTTTAGAGAAAACCAGTGTTCCAGAAAAACCAAAGTACATTTGAGATCAAGCATTACATTCTCTGTGATGAAGTCTAGAAAGGAAAAAGTGGTTCTCCAATATATATCTCCACAGACGAGAAGATAAGCATACACTCTGGTAAAGATTTTGTCTAAGATGAAAGAGTTTGTGTACTCAAGTTGGAGCTCGTGGAGATGACCTCACTATTGAAAAAGGAAGAAATGGATCCCAAGTTGGGAGGGAGCACTGATGTGTTATTGATTTATGGACAATCATTTTTCAGTTCGAAAAATGGTCCAGGATGAGCAGTTCTTTTCCTGTTCGGAAAGTGGTTTGAGATTTCTGACGGATAGACATTTTTCCAGTTCTAAAAATGGTCTAGATTGAACGGTCATTTTTGTAATGAAAATGCTTCGATGGATTGCTGATGTACCATAGACAACGATCTACCATTGTGGTTAACATGGGGATGGTCTAGGGCAATCTCTCTTCTTGAGGGTTACTCAAGAAGAATGGCCCGCCTCGCTGGACAATCATTCTTTCGAAGCTCACAGTTGTGAGTAGTTTCGAAGAATGGTCCATTTTTGAGGTTGGTGCAGGATAGCCATTTCCTTAGGAAATGGTCCAGACAGTCATTCCTTAGAGAAGATTCATTCTCTCCAGGTTACACTTTGTTTAGTAGCGGAGGAATGGCCCAGGGTGGGGAATGGTCCAGGTTCAACAATAAGGGACAAGCATTCCCTAGGGCATACTCATTCTCTCCAGGTTTCACTTTGTTTAGTGCAGAGGAATGGCCTAGGGTGGGGAATGGTCCAGGGTCAGAAATCAGGACAATTATTCTTCCTTACTTGAGAAGAATAGTCCAGATAGATCATCATTGATGTTTGACCTTCTAAGGGTAGATGCTCTTCCAGATCTCATAGATGTGAGTGGAAGAATGGCCCAGATGATTCAATTTATATCATAACATTGTTTCTGTGCAGGTTGACATCAGATGATTGTTATGAAGACTATATGTTTCTAGACAGTAGATGCATACTATTATGGTGGATGTGTTCCACTGTTTGTGACTATACGTCACTGATCAAGTACCTATGTGCTAGTTGGTGTGGTGGTATACCACTGGATTGTAGTTGTGTACTACTATGGATAGACACAATTGTGTTCTATTGAATGATATTGTTCCAGTTGCCTTGAAGACTATCAACAGTGTTGGAAATGATTATCAGCTAGAGGGATGATCAAAGGACAGAGATTTCCCTAACGAAAAATGGATCAGAACATTTATTCTTCCAGGACATATGTCCATATTAGAATAATGGCTCTTGTGTCACTCTGTGGTGTGAGTGACTTATCCAGCATCATGTCTAATTACTCAGATGGAGTATGGTTTCTAGAGATGATGCAGCTGATGACACTGATGGTGATGATGGTTCTCATGATCTAGTAATGAGATAGTCTATACAACTATGTTGATGCTACCGGGTGAATGGTATATTTGTGCTCAAGACCATTACCTGTAATACCTCCATATCTAGGAGGGAGTGTTGATATTATGGTAGTTGCGAGAGGTATTTACCTCCACGTGTAAACCTAACGAGAATAAAATATTCCAAGAAGGAGTAAGAAACCCTAATGAATTGGCTAATAACCCTAGAAGACAAGTCAGCTCAAGAGGATAATTTGTATTAGGTTATTAGCCTCCAAGAGAAGAAGTCAGCCAGAAGAAAATAATATATACTGAGTAAATAGTTACCCAGAAAGAGAAGTCGGCCTAGGCAGTTAGCTAGAATTAGTATAAATACAGGAGGTCAGTCTTCATTCCGACAGGCATTCTCAGAACTACATAGCTCACTTGTGCGCACTTCAGTTAGCCAGTTTTGTGTGCAAGTCTGGAGGATAGCTGTCGTTGCGGATGCTGCAGCTAGCAGATTACGTTTTGGCTTGGACTATCTCTTAGTTATGGTTTGGACTATCTGATCAACTCTTGTTTGGTGCGCTATCCTTGGATAAAGGTGCACTACCCTTTGTTTGGCTATCTAGCCTAGGGTTTGCTTCCAGAGTGATTCTCTGTCAAGGTTAAGGTGCTTGGAGGGTGGCTTTGTCCTATGGTTGGGTGACAATAGAGATATTGTCTATGGTAAAACGAGCACATCCATCATATTCGAATAACATGTGCCAGAGAGACCCTAATAAATGAATAAGATGCCTGATGGACTGAGATCAGTGAAGGGGTACATTCCTTGGGTTGGGAAGGTCTAGAGGAAGAGAGTTGGAGGAAATCCGAGATAGGTGTAGGAGAATACCAATGGGTTGTGGTATTTTGAGTTGTGAGTGGATTATGAGAGGCACCCTTTCCTTGTGGATTCCAAGCCCCGACTCGGGGGTGACTTGCTGTTGAGATTTGGAACAACAAGTCTATGGTTGGGTGGAACGTCCTTCCCAAGCAGCTGGTTGCACAACTATTTTAAAAATATAAGTGTTTATCTATATTCCTAAGTTAATGTACGAGTTTAATTGTTGTGTGTTTTACATCGTGCATGAGAATGAATTATATGTTGTTGTGGTGAAATTATTAACTGCATTTACGTTTTTAGCTAGTATGGACAATTTCTTGAGCTTGATTGTCATGATGTTCATAATACAAGGTTTAAATGTATTTGTTAATCTATTTTAGTAGTAACGGTAACATATTTCGGCATAGTGCTTGAATCGTTGCACACACTTAGAATAGTTTTCTTGCGCAGTACAAAGTTGGTTGCATGTGCAATGTGAATAGTTGTCGTGCAAATTACAAAGGTTGTATCGCACATTGTTTATCTCAGTGAGGAAGTGACATTCATGTTAGCTAGCATGATGTAGCTGCATTTAAATAATTGGTATCTGCAATGGTTAAATCTGTGTATAATTTGTAGCTAGTAAGATACAAGGATTTAGTTAACTGAATTTTTTTGAATTTATGTGCATTTTTCTCTAGTAATGTTCCTTGGTTAAGCTGGGGGACATTAAAGAATGGTATCAGAGATTTTTAGTTCAACACTAGACTTGTATGGGACTGGGACCAACATGAAGTTGAATTTTTTTTCATTTGAACGTTGAGTTGTGCTGAATTTGGGGATAATGGTAAAATCTAAGTGAAGTTCCCAAATTTCTAAGAAAAACTCAAGTCAGAATTTCACTTAGAATGGTTGTTATGGAGGGGTCATTTTGACTTTTAAGCGAATGGATTGGGCTTAGACAAATGGGTCAAAATTTTTCACAATGATCACGATGGTGCATAGTGTATGTTCTCAACATTGGCACTATGAGGTGCAAAAACGGAAGCACAAATTGAATATTGGTGCACCGTATAAAAATTCGCGCTCACTAGATATTGATGCGTGAGATAAAAAGTTGTGTGCACTAAATATTGGTGTGTGATATAAAAAGTCATGTACACTGGATATTGGTGTGCTGGATAAAAATTTGTGCGCAGTGGATATTGTTGCATGGTATTAAGAGTCACGCACACTGGATATTGGTGTGCGGTATAAATAGTCATGTGCATTGGATATTGGTGCATGGGATAAAATGTTGCACACACAGAATATTGTTGTGTGGTATAAAAGTTGCGTGCACGAGATATTGGTGCACGATATAAAAGTTGCACATGCTGGATATTGGTGCGCGATATAAAATTTATGTGCACTGAATATTGGTCCACGGTATAAAAATTATGCGCATTGAATATTGGTGCATGGTATAGAAGTTGTGCGCATTTTATATTGGTGTGTAGGGAATGCACTAAATATTGGTGCTATGCATTGTGGATCTGGCACGAGTTGAATATTGGTGCATAATACAAAATTGATGTGCACACGAGATTCAAAAAGGAAGAAGAGAGGAAGGATACCACACAGGAAAAATTTCCCTATAGTCTAAAAAACAAAACGGAGTTTGGAGCCAAAATCATATTTTGGCAATAACTAGAGCAAATTAAGTTGGATTGAGATGGAGCTTTTGGGTATTTTCTGCAGTAAGGAGTGATACAAAAGTGTTAGAGAGGGCCACTGACCAATTATTATCTAATCTTCTAGAAAATCCAAATTACATGTTTTTGAAGATCAGGGTCAAGCTCGGTGGAATGAGCACAATTACTATTGAAACTTGTACAAAGTGTCAGAAAAGTAGACATGAAAATACCACATGAAGGGATTATCTAGATTCTAAGGAGTTTGAAGTGGAGGTGCCAAAATAGGGAAAAATCCATTATTATGGGCCACTTTTGGGGGATTTTTGGGATTTTCAGAGGAAGAAAAGGATCTCATGACAAAAAATATGGAAAATTTTATTTACTCAACATTTTTTATACTCTTAATCCATAAAAATTTAGCTTAATGAATTTTTTCCATAAGTGTGCAGTTTGGGAGATTGTCAGTTTGGCTAAAAAAATTTTGTTTAGAAAAAGGGGTGAAAGGGACAAAGTTGTCGGTTCCATATTGCTGCAGTTTTTGACTAGAGCATCGGATTGGAAATTTGAGAGTTGTTATGAATTCCATGTCATAATTATTGTCTATGTCTCATACAAAAGTTTCTCTAGTTCCTGACATATTTACTTCTACAAGTAACAAAGTTGGTGTTTGGGATTAATTGCACCAGAATAAAAATTGTGCAAAAGGGGTGAATTAGAAATATTCAAATGAATATAATTTCTTTATCAAAGTTCATGACTGAGAAAGAAAGAAGTCATTGGAAATATATTGGAGAGGGGGGTACATATATCAACCCAAAAAATTGATCTGGGTAGTTTAAGTTACAATCAATGCAAAAGAAGATGACTGGTGGAATTAAAGAGCGGAAAAATTATACATTCTTTTCCAAATTGTGTTCATATATATTTTTGTCTAACGAATTTTTTTTGGCATGCACCTTTTCTTGTAGAATTATAGGTACATGAAGGAAGTTTGGTTCTTGTATGAGAACCACAATCATGGAGGATGCCCAAGGGTCCTACAACCATGAGGAAGAGGTAAGAGGTCTACATATCAGCATGAGAAATGTTGAGACATAGTTTAATGAAAGAAGAGATAGGTAGGAGCCTATAACTATGATAATCTTACAGAGGGAAGTGTAGAGATATGGGGTTGATAATGAAAATATTATGAAATCTCAAGAAGAGATAATACAGAGCTTGAACATGTTGCAGAGGCAAGCCAACAAGGACTCTGGCACAAAGCAAGCAACTAGTGCTAGACAAGTGACAACATCCAAATCCCATAGAAAAAGGGATGAGTATGAGAGTGACATGCAGTAAAGGATGATAAGCATGAACCATCATTCCCCATGCTCATCCACTAGGAGAGCTTGTGCAAGTTTAGGGCCAAGGAGTAGCCTAAGTGTGTCTCTTGTTAAGAAGAAGAGGAGAAGGCCCGAGGCAGGCATATTCCAAGGTGAACTCAGGAAAATAAAGCCACCAAATTTCAATGGTGAGCACAGGAAGGGAGAATAGGCTGAAGCCTTGATGTTGGAAATGACGAAATATTTCCAGCTACATGATTATCTATCCAGGGTAGAAACAAGAATTGAAACCTACCACTTGCAAGGAAAGGAAACCATGTGGTGGGATCAACTTAAGAAAAAAAAACACCTTGATGAGAGGAAGGTCTCATGGAGGCAGTTCACAAGATATTTCCAAGAGAAATATTTGTTTGAGAATTACTATGTGAAGAAGATGAAAGAGTTCTTTGAATTCAAGTTGAGAAGCATGATAACGGATGAGTAAATGAAGAGGTTCTTTGAGTTGTTGAAGTATGTTGGCTTCATCAAGGATGAGAAAGTCAAAATCCAAAGGTTTTTGAGTGGGTTTGCCTCCTTCTATAGTGAAAATATACAATATGATAACCCCAAGACTTTGGAGGAGACCATAAGAAGAGAAAAGCATCTCTATGATCAGAGCAAAGGGAGGATAATCTTCCAAAAAGTCCAAAGGAAATCATGGTAGTCTTAACTACCTTACTATCTCATCTTCTTATTGCTCCACGATCTCTTATGCTTCCTAAAGTAATCAATTAGAAACATTTCTCGAAGATTCTTTTCTTTATTCTGGCGTGCATGTGGTGTCTTCTTGAATTTCTTCGTGCATCACAAAACTCGGATTGGTGAACATTGGAAAAAATCAGACGTGCATGCATTGGAAAAACTCAGATTGACGCGATTTGGATAAACTTGAAGTGGAACACGCACCTCATGTCACCAACTATGCAATTGATGGAGTGCACGCAAAAACTAAAATGTACTCACAACTTTGTTTGTGTCTGCACGTGATCTTTACCCAAAACTTTGGGTGCCAACAATCATTCTTAAAGTAAATGAGATGGAATTGATAGGAAGAGATCCCCTAGAAGGAGGGAATTGAGGAATCCCACATCAACTAACACAAGAAAGGAACAAGAATTGATTTGATTTGATGTCTTGGATAATAACTTGAGAGAACATACCATCAAGTACGACTTAAATGAAAATAACACATAGGAAATACCTTTTAATTAGTAATCATTAATCATTGTCAAATGTGAGGCATTCCACCATTAAAGAAAATGGAATCCAAGGTACCATATGAATTCCACTATGTGAATAATGGTCCTTCCATTAAACATAGGGGAAACCTCTCATTTAGTGACCATTGGTGAATTTCATATGTTGAGCACAAGGAAACCTACCAATGATAAAATTAAGTTCCAAGGTGCTACTAATCTCTACATTTATATCCTAGATTAACATGGTGTAGTTGATAGGAGTAAACTTTCCATCAAAAGGTAGTTACGAGTCCTTCTGCATTGTCACAAGAGACAAGCATTAGCTGTAAATTTAGAAGAACTTGACTTGGGTAATGACTAACATGGATGATCAAGACAATTGAGGAATGGCCAACATGAAGTTATCAACTCAAAATCCCTTAAACAATAGAATGACATACTATTGACTTGGGTAGCAACTAACACCAAAAGATACCATTGATGCAAACCATAAAAAATAAAGGCATTGGGGTATATCTCCATAATTATTATAAGAGAAACCAATTTGGATGAGTTTGAAGGAAATCTCAAAATCATGGTACTAATCCAAATGCAATACCAAAACCCAAGTGTAGAGATAATCGACTCCAAATATGTGCTTTGTTCAAGGGCGACACTCACAAACTATTGCTATATTTTTATAAACAAATCACGCAAATCTTGATCCTTCCCCCACTTTCTCTTTTTACATATACTTGATTTTTTTGTCTTTTTCATATTTGAAAGTTTGAAAAAGAATAAAAAATTTCTAAAAATATAGTGGACAAGACGAGTTCTACATGGTGAGAAACTATTCTCCAAGCACATAGAAGACACCTATGAAAAAAGAAAAAAAAAAGGCAATTTGTTGTATGTGAACACTCATATGCTTGTCTCCTCTAGGGAAAAGTGAGTTTGAAATGCATAAGCAATAGATGAAAAGTAAAGTGATAATTGAGAATACAAAAGAAGTAAGTAGAATGAGGTAAATTGCAATAGAGCATTAGGAAAAAGAGGACAAGCAAGCACAAACAAAAAATGCAAAACAAACCAAAATTACGGGGACCCACCATGGAAGTGGCTAGAAGTAAATCATAGATAATCATGTGTCTTTTGATCAAAGTTGTGGTGGGACTAATGGTGTTCTTAGTCTTATGAGAAAAAAATTGGCAACGACATCATAATGGTAACAAGTGGGTGCTAACTACGTAACCTTGTTAAGTAGGCGCTACTATATAAGCATTAGCAGGAAACAAATTTACAAAGATTAATGCCACAACTTGACAAATTTGACCCTAAGGATTAACATGTGAAACAAGGCTAATAGTGCAAAATGAAAGGCACATGTCCTATCACTATATTCTATTTAAGAATTGTCTTCCTCAAATTCATAAAAAAAAATAACATAAACAAGTGCCAATTCAAATTTACTCTGACATTGCAATCAATCAAACAACTTTCTTGGATTCAATATAGACAAAGTAATTGTGAAAATTCCCAAGTCCTAGGTGACTAAAGTTCTTATGAACTCAATCAAACAAATAGATTGTTGTGTTCAATTATTGCAGAAATAAATTTCAGACCATAACATTAATCACACAATAGTAGGAAATCAAATAGTGGAAGCATAATATAATTTAAACACATACACATGTAATCACTCCTTCAAAATATAACATTCATTTAAAAAAATTACAAGGAAACCTCCACAAGTTGTCCAAAAGATAACACTACACGGATATCGAAAATACCTTAGTCTTAGTGGAATAATCCGCTGGAAAGTAAGCTTGTTGTATTTGCCTACATACTGTACGAATCTCAGTACATATCCATTCATATGATTGTACATATCAATACAATATTTCCCATATGATTTTACAAGCCTCTATATTATTCTATGAAATTGTTCTATACGACTGTACAGACTGCAACACAAGACTGTGTGTTGTTGGAAACTCACTACTTGCACTTTCTCCCTCTCTATTGCATGCTCAAGTGTTCTTGTGTGTCTTAACTCTCTATCTTGGCTTGCATTTACAGTTTTAGTTGTTACCAACAAACCTAATTTAATTTAAGATTACTCCCATTCGAAGTCATGCATGCATGAAATACACTTTTTAGACTCAACTGCTAACAATAAGACTTTAACTTTTCAACTAAAGTGAATTACAAAATAGAAGTTACTTTTTGAAAATAGAATCATTTTCGAAAACAAAAGTATTTTTCGAAAATATCTCGAACTAATTCCTACTTGAGCAATACTTCTCAACACTCCTTCTTAGCAAGGAAGGAATTATGCACCAATCCAAGTTTGTCTCTCAATGCCTCAAACTTCCCTTTTTCCAAGGGTCTGGTTAGAATATAAACTACATGTTGATCCATGGGAATATACTAGAGCGTCATTGTTCACTTATGAACCGTGTCCCGTATGAAGTGATATTTTAGCTCTATATGCTTGTACCTATCATGAAATACTAGATTCTCATATATTTTGAAACAACTTTTATCATCACAGTAAATGAGCTTGGGATACAACTCCTGATCAAACAATTATGCAATTAACTTGCAAATCCAAATGGCCTTAGAACTAGTCATATTGGCTTCCATGTATTCAACCTCTACTGAGATAAATGCCACATAATTATGATTCCTACTTAACCATGATATCATCGTTGATCCCAAGCTAAAGAAACATCCTAAGGTGCTCTTTATGTCTTCTGCACTACCTTTCAAATTTGAATATGTATACCCATGCAAATTCTCTTCACCATCTCCAAGATATCTCAGACCATACTCCACTATGCCCTTCAAATACCTGAGCACATGTTTTTCCATTACCCAATGCTCTCACCTTAGCTCCACCATGAACTGACTCAAGGTTATCATTGTAAAACATATATCTAGCCCAGTGTTGACCAAATACATGAAAGAACTTATTATCTTCATGTATAATGTGGGATCCACCAACTTTGAATCTGAAGTTATCACCTTATCCATATTAGTGATCATGGGTGTGGACATAGGTTTGTAGTCCTCCATTGGAAACTTCTTCAGGATCTGAACTTCATACTTACCCTGTCAAAGGAAAATATCCCCTAGCCTTTGCCAAACCTCCAATCCCAAGAAGTAATGCATCATGTCGATATCTTTCATCTCAAACTCAGTTTCTATGTCTTATTTGCACTTTGTAATGAGCTTCTTTTCACCTATCAGAAACAAGTCATCTACATACAACACCAAAAAAAGCATACAAGTTTGAACAAATATATAATATAAGTTAGGATTTGCTTCAATTTTGGTGAATCCCATACTCTGTAGATATCCATCGATCTCGGAATACCATGCTCTCATATTAGTGAGCATCGGTGTGGCCATAATGTGGGATTCACCAACTCTGAATTTGAAGTTGTCACCTTATTCATATTAGTGATCATGGGTGTGTCCACAAGTTTCCAGTCCTCCATCAGAAACCTCTTCAGGATCTAAACTTCATACTTACCCTACCCAAGGAAAATATCCCATGGTCTTTGCCAAACCTCCAATCCCAAGAAGTAATGCAATATGTCAATGTCTTTCATCTCAAACTCAGTTTCAATGTCTGGTTTGAACTCTACAATGAGCTTCTCCTCACCTCTCTGAAACAATTCATCTACATATTGTTATAGGAAAATTCCCCTACGGACAGGTGAACATCCTCTTGGATTATAGACCCCTACTACTAAGACAGAAATATGAAAATGGAAACTAACATCCCTTTAAATATAGTTAAGCTAATAAAAATAAAGAGAGCAAGACAATATGATGTACCTTGTTTCAAATCTTGTCCTTGCTTAATCCAATACGAACTTTATCTTCAATATCCTTAGCATGACACGGTACCTGCAATGCAATGGACAATGAAGACAACAAATAATTCCTACTCTACCAAGATTAGTTTAAACCAAATTCATCCATAATAGACAAGCATATGCAATAATACAAAAACTTGAAGGAAAAAGGCCAAGCATATATTAATGAGAACATTAAAAAGACACTTAAAATCTGTAGATGCAGTTGCAACAACCTCTCCGAGTCCTCCTTGTCCAACCCCTTGCTCGAAAGATCCACGATTAGAATGAAAATACTTTTACTGATTATTCTCCTCCTCTTCACCATGAGAATGCCTCCCTTTATAGGCTTTGAGAGGCTCAACCACCTTGGTTGTATTTGGGATAAGTTGAGGATATGACTCCATCAGTTGTGGCATCTCCCTTAGATGCAACCTGAAGCTTAGATTCGAGCCAAACCAACTTGAATAATCTCTAGTTGTCCTTAGAAAAAAGGGGGATTTCTTCCCATGATTTTATAAACCAATAAATGCTCCCTCAAAATGGGAAATAAAGCACTGCAACGCTCCCTGCTATATGGACAAAGAGCACTAGTGCTCCCTGCATAAGAGCAGGGGACCGTTAATTTTCCAAAAATTCATCAACATGACTGATTCTGAAGGAAAAAGATTTTGTTTAGTCTATCAAACGATGTGGTTTCTCCTTCCAACATCTTCTAGAGGATGTATTAAGTGTTTTCGTGGTGTCATTCACAATGAGACATATGCAGAATGAAAATGCGTCATTTACGACACTTGTGACAAAATTTAGACACTCGTGACACTTGCGATAATGAGAATGTGACATTATCAAAGTGAGGAATTTTGACGTGTAACAGATTGCCCCCCAAAGTGTGAAGTTAGAATATGAAAGCTGATGACCGAAACACTTTGTAATTTTTTTGAAGCAAGGGTATGGAGTTGGAGAACCTGGTAGAAGCAACAAACAACCATCAAACAAATGTTATCATGTGTTTCAAACCCAAGGAAGGCATACCTATGCTTGGGTAACAAATAACTTAAGGTATGGCTGCCAATAAATACACTGCGGATCCATGAGGATATTGACTAAGGGTATAGCCACCAAAGATACAATGTGGATCCATACCTCCATGACATGAACTGATCATAGCCACGAGAAATACACAGTGGAGCTACGAGATGATAAAACATAGCCACAAACCAATACAATGTGGATCTATGTGACAGTCTATATATCAACATGCTCAAATAATCTCCTTCTCAACCCAGGAAAAACAAATAATAGAGTGAATGCTCAACCCAGGGTCTTCATCCCAATATCAATGTGGTACGAATATAGCCATGTGAATAGATGTTTTGATGTCTAACATTGTAGAAACCACTTGATTACCAATCATTGAGGTAAACCGTTAACAAGTGCAAGGGAAATCACTAGTGATGTCAATGAATCCCAAGGTACCCTAGTACAATCCAGTGAATGTGGATAAATGAGAAGAAGTCGAACATTCATGGAATCATTCAATCAGAGTTAAATGATATAAATCCGCTGTCGGAGGTGAGGAGGCTTTCCATTGAGGCATGCAGGTCCCAAGGTACTAACTGGTTTCTAAGTGTAATTCCCAAATGATGTGTTGAAGTCGACATGAAAAGACTCATCGAAGGAGGGCCTTGATGTATCCCCCATCATCGACATGAAACTGACATAGGAAAGTGATGTAAGATGGTGAATCGAATGAGTATTGACTCACATAGGTATGGAAACTAGAAATTTTTGATGGTTGACTATCGAGGCGGATACTTCCCTTGAACACTGAGGCACAACATGAGACTTGCTAGCATAAATGTAATGTGGACCAAAACATAATGCAACGGATGCTATGACATTCGTCGGATGACTCAAAGGAGTGGAAAGACTCATAGGATTGGTTCAATGTAGAGGTTTAGCATATTATCAAAGTGTTCAGGATGATGGTTAAAACAACTGCCATGTTTAGGGGCGACTGCAAGAGTTATTTGCAAAAATAAAAACAAAACTTGACCCACTTCCTTCAACTTTTTCCCCTATCTAGATAGATGAGTACCTCTTTTTATTTTAATGAGCTCGAGGAGGATAACACATGCTTGATATAACTCACCTTCGGTAAGTCCCTCTTCCTTTGTTTAACGAACTAGAAGAAGTAAGGGTTCGGTCCCATATTGGCCCTTCAATGTGTGATTTTAGCGAGTCTAGAGAAGGAAAACTTGGTGGTTTTTCATTTTTAGAGAGTTTGAAAAGAACTTAAAGGCGACTCCGGGGTTGTCCTTTTTCGTAATTTTCGTCTCCGAGGTCCGAAAAAGAGATAAACTGTTACTCAGAAGACGACATTTCGAGACCTTTTAACGAGCGTGAAAGGAAGCAAGGTCACTCGACGATATTTTTATATTTAGAGAGTCTAAAAAGATATTGAAGATGATTCCAGGGGTTTCCTTTTTCGTATAACCTTTACGAGTCCGAAAAAGTGATAAAATTCTTTGCGATTACATTTGAATATTTTTTGCAAGTGCGAGAAAGAACAAAGATTATGCTCGTCAGTGTTACAAGGTTGTCGAAAGATGTTGTTTGAAATCTAGTAAATACAGACAATTATGGTCCCAAAGCATTGATAACTTCTTGAAAAAAGATTAAAAACCCAAAAATGACTTTATAATAAGGAGAAATATAAAAAAATGAACCTATCAAATAGTGAAATAGGTCAAAAATTCATTTACCATTTGATTTTTTACCAAACTCCTCCATATTTGGATTTTTCCACCTTTGGGAAGCATTTTTCGAGCGACGACTGTGGGGGATGTGAGTGATTATTTTCATATTCGTCTGGAACAAGTTGATCATCTTTCCCTTCTCATTATTTTTTATGGTTTTTTCCTATGTTTTAGCTTTTGTTTTGAGCATTCTGGGCTCCTTAAGAAGCCCTAGAGCACCAAACCAGTTCAACACTCCCTCAAAGCACTAAGGGGAGTGCCAACCGAGATTTCAACATGATTTTTCACATTCTTAGGGATCACTAGCGCTCTATAGGTAGTTTTGAGGGAGCGCTAGGCACATAACTCAAAATTCTTTTGTCTTTTGGGCTAAATAGAAACAATTTTCTTCCATAAAAATTTGACTAATGATGTTTAAATGTTGCATTTGCAGATTTCAACGATTTTTTAGCCATGATAGATTGGAAAGAGCGTGAACATCAGTTCGATGATATTTATTCTCTCCAAGACCCCCAAGCGAGGGAAGCTTTGCGAAACTATGGGTTACTAAAGTATTTCAAGCTCCAAAACATGAGAAGCAAGCACTGCTACTTGAGTATTTGATTGGCCTATGGGATGATGCTGAGCAAGCATTTTGAATCGGACTGCACACGCTTGAGATCGAGCTAGATGATGTCTATTTTCTAACGGGGCTCTCACGGAGAGGGGTACCCATTCTCTTTTTTAGACACCGGGAAACTCCTCAGCCAAATGAGGCATATGTTGTTGAGCATTGTATACTAGGATCGCGGTTGGTAGGTGGTCGAATCGTGATAAAGAATGTAAGGGAATTGGAACTTCGATTGATTCTATTCACCATCACCAAATTGGAGGGTAGTAATAGTTCTCACTTAGCCTTGAAATCACAGATATCACACACCCTACAATGTTTAGAGCCCATGTTGTTCAACTGGAGTGCAGGGTTCCTTCGAAATGTCAAGGAACAAATATCAAAGTGTAGGACAAGCAGACAAAAGTAGTTCAAGTACGATTCTTTTCTAGTTTTTTTTTTCTTAGAGTAGGTTCCTCATATGTAGCCATAGGTTGCATTGATAGCGCATCCCGTGACCAATCCTAATATGGAGAGGTGGACCAGTCTATCCCCTAGGTTGGGGAATGAGCCTTCAACATTCAGATTCACAACTGACTTCTTCGCATGGTGGAGGAGACAATTAGTGGTTATAGGGGACTTCCCTTATGCCAGAGTGGACTTCTGAGGTAGCGTAGACCTGGTAACTCTTGAGGGCATCCTATGGGATGCATCAGGTACAAAACTAAACCTTGCCACATCTTTTTGTTTTTTTATTTTATATTGTTTTTGATTTGTATAACGAGGGATCTAAAAATATTTTGTTTCATCATGCAGACAGAGGTGCATTACGTCTGGTGGAGATGCTGAAACTGGGGCATCATGGAGACAAACATGTAGAAGTTGATCATGACGTTGCGGTGGGAGGAATTCAATATGTAGAGAGGAACATCCAAGGTTTTACCATGGGTGTCCCACCCCTCAGGAGGCGAGACGTGCCTCTCCATTTGCAGCGACATACAATTGGGGTTCTCAAGAGTCTTAACCATTTGCTTCATCAGGTGGCCTAGAAAGTAGTGTGCTATATAGAGAACAACATGATATAGGAGGATGATTAGGGTCCTTTGTTGATTATGTAGTATTTTATGATGATGTTATGAGCATGAAGGCCCAAAATTGTTTTTGCCCTGTTATGTACATTTTGATGATGCATTTTCAAACAAAGTTTTTCTATTACACATCTATATATATATATACAAGTTTTGTAGTGCCTATCGATGTTGCATTTTATCTTATGTGATTTGTTTGTCTACATATGATTCATGTCTTTTAATTTTTTTTTATCTATGCAAAAGGTACCGATCCAACATGTAATTAGCTAATGAATCTAAAGTTGTATTGAGTTTTCTCGCTACGTGTCTGTATTGGAGAAATTCAAATGATATTTCAAGACAACGAACCCTTAGCTGGAGACATAGTAAGACTGGGTTGCGAACGACGTAATCTCGATTAAGATGACATACCACGAGTTGAGAGTCTAGGTTAATAATCAAAC
>JZKD02S0526655.1:214017-245851 GCA_000966675.3 Picea glauca | reverse complement strand
GCCGACACGACGTAGATACGTGCCGTGTGTCCTTCATATGGATGACCCAGATATTATTTACTATTATAAGGGGCTGTCCCCCTTTCACCCACTCGCTTGATATGACCTAGTGCTGAGACCCTGGGCTCGACACCAAAGGTGCTTTTGGCGTTTCACTGATCGACACTTCCAAGTGCAATGAGTGGAGAGCTCCCTGTTCCCCGAAACCCCGATCCCCGATATGCCGATAGGCTGACACCTGTCCCAATTTGATTGGACGACCCAAGTCTGCTTTGAACCATTGGAACCCCCCTCTTGTTAAATCCCAGGCAACTTGACAGCCCAAAAAACCCGATGACCGTCGATTTTCTTTGTGGATGGTTCTCGATCACTGTAGACAAAACTTTGCCCGCTCACTTGCTTGGGGGGGTTGAAATGAGGCTTTCTGCATTGTGTTCGGGCATTTCTCATGCGATTCGCTGACCAGAAGGCCCCTCACGCCCCGGACAAGTAATGTTACTAACATTAGGCTCCATGGGGGATAGAGTCGTCCCCGTGATGCTCTAAGGACTCATTTGCAGTTCCAGTTCCTTGCTGTTGGGCTATGGAGTCATTTACTAAGCCGAAACAATAAAAGTAAAACAAAGAATAGAAAGGACAATATTTACAAAACATAGGAGCCATGGATGGCTTAGACAAAATATTTTTTAAGAAAATGCCCATTCACTGGGCCGTAAAAAATTTCTTCACCCTCCAAAACCCCCAGCCGATACGTGTTATTTGAAAAAACCTAAAAAAATTTGAATGGGCCGATCCACAGGGCTTCAAATTTTCCATGTTTGCCCTTGTCTTGCTTAGGAGCATCCCATTTCATAACCAGGTCTCCTGTCTGAAATCCTTCCTTTTTGGCCTTCTTATCAAAAACCCGTTTAATTCTTTGCTGATGGTCTTGAATTCTGTCCACTGCCTGCTCCCTGACCTGCTGGACTTCCACTAGCTGATGAATCCTTCTGATCATGTCATTAGGCTCCTTCTGATGGTCTTGGAGGAACTTTGCTATAGGAATGGATAAATGAGAGGGGAAAACAACCTCTGCTCCATAGACTAATTGGAAAGGAGAGACGCCGATAGGCCTCTTCGTGGCTACTCGATCGGCCCATAGAGCGAACTTTAGTTTTGAATGCCAGGCCTTCTTGTTGTCTTCCAACAATCTTTTGATGATCCTTATCAGACTCTTGTTGGAGGATTCTGCTAAACCGTTGCCCTGTGGATAATATGGAGTGGAGTGAACCAGTTTGATTTCGAACTACTCACAGAACTTGGCTAATGGCTCAGACCCAAAAGCAGCTGCGTTATCAATGACAATTTTACTTGGGCAACCGAACCTTGTGATGAGGTCTTCCAGGAACCCAATGATTACCATGTGGGAAGCACTCCTGGTGGGGATAACTTCGATCGATTTGGTAAAGAAATCGATAGCAGTCAAGATCCATCTATGCTGCCCACTGGAAGCGGGGTGAATTTCTCCAATGAAATCTAGGCCCCACTACTGAAAAGGTCCTGAAACAATCACAGGATTTAGTGGCAAGGACCTGAGCTATTGCTTTCCTGCAAATTTTTGACATTGGATATAGGCTCTAACTCCTCTATGGACATCAGCAAACAAGGTGGGCCAATAGTACCTGGCTTTGAGAATTTTGTGGGTTGTGGCCTTCCAGGAATGGTGCCCTCCACACAAGCCGCTATGAAATTCAGCCATGATCATTTCGGCCTCTTGTGAATTCATGCATTTTAAAAGCACCACCAGGGGGTCTTTCCAGTATAACACTTGATTAATCAGGCAGTATCTGACTTCCTTGAGCTTTAGATCTCTTGCTTTGTTTCTTTGCAGGTCGTCTGGAGGCCGCAACTCTTACCGAAAAAATATGACATCCCTATACCAAGGACATCGAGCCAATAAGGGCTCCCTTTGAGGGTCTCTTTTAGACGACCGACCCTGCTGAATTCCTGAACATTCGTTTATGAAACTTACCCCCAGAGCTTGGCAGTTTGCTTCAGCCAACAGCTTGGCTAATCCTTGACCTTTTATCAATTTGGTGGGCCTTATTTCCAGGTCGAATTCCAGAATCTTAGCTATCCATTTGCTCCTCCTCCCGTCCATGTCAGGCTGAATGAGAATATCTTTAACCGCAGCTGAGGGGACATAAGCTAAGATTTTTGATTGCAGGACATAAATTCTAAACACCTTGAGAGCCTTTACCAATGCGTAGGCTTGCTTCTCCATATTGTCATATCTAACTTCGGCATCCCTCATTGCTCGACTGAAATAGGAAATAGGCTTCTCTAGCCCATCCTCGCTTTTCTGTAATAAAACAACAGCCACTATGTCAGGTGAGGCAAAGGAGAAAATAAGGAAATCCTTTGAGTAGTCGGGACTGATAAGCACAGGAGCTTCAGTCAGCGCTTTCTTTATTTTCTCAAAGGAATGTCGTGATTGAGAAGTCCACTTCACTTCATTTCCTTTCCTCAACATGGCTATTATAAGCTTTACCCCCTCAACAAAGTTAGGCACAAACCGCCTCAGAAAATTAATCTTACCAAGGAAAGATTGGACCTCCTTCTTGGACCTCAGGAATGATAATGCTTGTATTGCCTCAACTCAGCTAGGGTCAATCCTGACTCCTTCCGTTGATACTATGTGGCCAAGTAACTTTCCCTCCTGCATGGTGAACGAAGAATTCTTGGGATTTAATGAAATGCCAAAACTCTTGCATTTCAGAAAAACCTTCCTGAGATGACGACGATGTTCAAAAACACTGTGATGTCATCTCAGGAAGATTTTTCTGAAATGAAGGTTTTTCTGATCCTTGAAAACACTGTGATGTCATCCAGGTAGACGACCACAAATTTATCCTTTTCCCTAATAAAAGCTATGTCCATGGCACACTAAAACATTGCCTCTGCATTCATTAATCCAAACGACATCTTGGCGTACATGAATGTGCCCCATGGGGTGGTAAATGCCATATTTTCTCTATCCTCGGGCAGAACAGAGACTTGATTGTAGCTAGAGAAACCATCAATCATGGACATCCTAGAAGCTCCTGTTACCCTCTGCAGTATGTGTTCCATCTTTGGTAAAGGGTAATTATCTTTTCGTGAGCTCCTGTTCAGGTTTCTGAAGTCTACACAGAGCCGGATCTCTCCACTCTTTTTCCTTACTGGCACCAAGTTAGCCACCCACTCTGAATATCTCAGCGGTACAATGATCTGAGCTTGAAGCATCTTCTTCACTTCCCTCTCCATGATAGGCAGCAACATAGGATTGATCTGTCTCAGCTTCTGCCTAAACGGCCTTGCATCTTCTTTTAATGGGATTTTATGCTCGATGAAAGAAATGTCATATGTTTTGAGGTCTTCGTATGTCCAGGCGAAAACATTCGCAAATTCCCTCAAAAGTCCAATGTATTCAGACCTCTTCTCCTTTGTCAGACTTCTTGACAATTTGACATACTTGGGCTCACCCTCGGTCCCAATGTTGCACTGAATAGTACCAGCGTCCTCCTCCGAGACTTCTCCTTTTAACGATACATCATTTCCATCAAAAAGTCTTTCCAAAGGAACCAGTCCTCTAGGAATATGGTTGCTGGGCAGTTGTACAATGTCACGTTCTGCAATCTTATTAAGAAAATTACCCCCATCAAGCTCTTCCTCTGAGACGACGTCTTGGTCAATGTGCATTTCTGAAAATTCCTCGACAGTCTCCAAGAACCTCTTGACCTCGAGATCATCCTCGAATACCTTCCAATGTTTGACATTGTCAGGTATGGAGGGCCTGTATTTTACCTCTACATCATATCTGAATTTGAGCGGCAAGGGTACTTTGAAATTGCTAGCCGATGTAGCCAAGGAATTTTCCAAGGTGTTCTCCTCTCTTGGGATGAAAGAAATATTAAATGCTGAGAAGAAACTGTCAATAAGGTCCCAAACCTCATTCCTGTAATTCCTGAGTCGAGGATGCTTAGCTTGATAAGCGTTCCTGATCTGCTGAACCACCAACTCTGCATCTCCAAAAAATGCTACTTCCTGAATTCCCATTTCTTTTGCGGCTCTTAGTCCCAGGATGAGAGCTTCATACTCTGCCACATTGTTGGTAGTTTCAAATTCTAATTTGTATGATAGATATATGATTTCCTGAGTAGGTGACGCGAAAACCACCCCAGCTCCAACGCCTTCCCTGGAAGAGGCTTCATCAAAGAACATTTTCCAGACGGGGTGATGGAGGGAGGAAATTCAGGGGAAATGGTGAGCTACTTTCTGAGTTTAAGAGGAGTGTCAGGAGCATTGGTGAGTTGTAGCACACTGGATCCTAAATCAGTGTCTAATGCAAAAATGGGATGGTTGGTAGGGTTGGCCTCATCGCTGATTATATAGGCCAGTTGGGCTTCCCTATATAGTCTTCTATGCTCTCCCCTAAACAATGGGATAGTAGCATATGTGAGGTCCATCTGCAAGGTTCCCCCAGTATTTTTATCCAAGATATTGATAACAACATACCGAACTTGGGGGGGACATCGGCCACTAGAATGTCCATGACCACACTTTTCATGGGCAGTTGAAACAAGGTCACGACCAGGTCTTTGATAACTCCTAGACACTGAAATTTTCTGGAGTCAAAGGAATAGAGGTCATGACAGGCTCGGGTGACTTCTAGTCCTAACTCTTCCATGACAGTTTTGGGCATGAGGTTGTGAGAAGCCCCCGAATCCATCAAGCAATTGTGCAATACCTTGTCATGTATGTTCAAGGAAGTGTAGAAGGGAGGGGATGAGTCATTCATGTCTTCTACCATAGGACCTAGGATAATTGCAAGCTTTTCATCTTGCAAATTGATGGAGTCTGTGGGGAGGCTTGAGACCTCATATTGTAAGAGCTCAGAGAAGCATTTTTTGAACCTTTCATGTTTAATCAATTCAGTTAGGGGCACAGGAATTCTGATTTTTTGAATTTCATGCTCGAAATTAAAAGAAGATGAGAGATTTGGGATTTCTCCTATTTCGGGAGCATGACTCTAGATAATGGGAGAGAGGGGTTGGGTCCTCTTACCTATGTGACCGTCTGCTACTTCACCGGCAAGTTTCTCTGTCTTGGTGGACTGCTCAGGAACGTCAGGCGCTTTAGTCTTTTTCTTTGACCTCAGATCATATATGCCTGGGCTGCCACTAGCCTTGTCTCACTTACTTAGTTCATTTAGCTGACTGTCCATGAGAGACTCCTCGTAGGTTGATTGAGTGAGATGAGGGAAAGGGGGAGTGTCTCCGAAGTAATGGATTTCAGGATCAAGCTTGTCTGTTTCTCCTTCTTCCCCCTCGGCCACAAAATTGTTTTGAAAAGGGGGCTGAATCTTCTGGTCTTCTCTGTCTCTTCCCTTCTCTCTTTGCACATTCGCGGGAGTAAAATTGTTTGGCCTCCTAAAACCTCCCTTGTTTTCAGCGTCCAGAGGGCCCTTGTATGCGTGCCTCCCTTCCACCCTCATTCTTTCCATCTCCGCAGACAGAGATTTCACCATCCTGGTCAGTTCATCCACTTGAGGGTGGGGCACCGACGAGTCAGAAGTTGAGGCTTCCGACCTTCCTTTTCTCCTGTCTATGTCGGCCTTGTTCCTCAGTCTGTCAGCTGCTAACACATTGGATTCCACCTCTATGGCCGCATCTTGCATTTGAGCTAAAGTGGTGGCTCTTCTTTCTCTCAACAAAAGGAAGAAATCGAGGCCAAACACGCTAGCATATGAAATCTTAGCTGAGGCTTCTGAAGGCTTTATCTCTGCAGGGATATTGTTATACATCTTATTGAATCTTTTGGAGAAGTCGGAGATGGAATCTCCTTCCATTTTCTTCAGAGACCCGAACTCTCCTTCCATTTTCTTCAGAGACCCAAACTCTGTCATGTAATACATGAAATCTTTCCTATCGCCCCATTTCCTCAGGAAAACATTATCCAGGGCTTTAATCCCAACAATAGATCCTGAAGCCAATCCTCTAAACCATTTCCTCACCTCGCCATCCAGGCTCTGGATGAAGACCCTCATCCAGACATCTTCATTCTCAATGTTGAGGTTATTTGCATAACTGTAGAAACCAGCCAGGTGCTCTTCGACAGTTATGTCTCCTTCCCCAGTGAACTTGGGCATATACTTCAAGTAGTCTCCAACTGGGAGAGGATGCATAGGTTGAGGTAGGATCAAGGGAGCATATCGGGCAACAACTATGGCATCCATTATAGTTAGAGGGGGATTAGCACCAGCCATAGGAATATTAGGTGGAGGAGAGCTGGGAGGAGAAGGAGTTCGCGATGGGGCTACTGGGGATGAGTCTCGAAGTGGAGTAGGAGACAAGAGGGGATTTAAGGAGAAGCTAACGAGCTCAAGTTAGTAGGTGTTTTTCTTTGTGCAGAAGTGGTAAAGATAGGAGTGGGGAAATCTTCTGTGGTTCTGAGTCTGCGCCAATGCATAGTTTCAGGGGAGAGGGGAGTGATGAGGTCTTGTCCCTCCGGTCCCAGACCAGGAGAGGAAAACTCAACAGGAAGACTCCCGAAATTTAGGAAACGGGAAACCTCAGAAACAGGTCTGTCAAGAGGCTGAGGAGGAGAAAAAAGAGTTCCCAAAGGAGGATATAGTAGATTACCTGGTTCAGTGGTGGACGCTTCTTCTTCAGGGGCCTTTCCTTTTCTGAGAACCACCTCTGGACCGGTTTCAGGTGTAGCTAGGGGCAGTTGTGGATGGGACTGCGTGCGTCTACCTCTGAAAGCCACAATTGACAGAGCAGGTTCTCCCCAGTGGAGTCATCACAATGGAGTCGCCAGGTGCACAGTAGCAATCTTGATAATTCTGATATCTGATGCACCTTCAGAATCATCTAATCGTTGTCATTCTGCCCAGGGAAAATCTTCAACTTCGTCCCCGGCAACGGCGCCAAAAATGTTAGCGTCGGAAGTCACTCCTGGATTGCTTGCAGGAGCATAGCTTGAAACCCATCATTTTAATGTCACGATTTGTTTATAAAGGGGTGATCAAATGGAGATAAAGACTCGAGGAGATATTACTCTAACTCAGGGACTGGGTCTGGTATGTAAGTAACAAAGGAGGTCTCAACCTAACTTCAGCCAGTGGGTTGATTAAAAGATGAACAGGTGGAATAATTAGTGAGAAAGGTTAACAAACAACTTTGGGCAACAGGCTTTCAGCAGTTTGTAGAAGAAAGACTCTGAATGCAAGATCCGCTTGGTTCAGGGTCTCAAGAAACTGAAAGGGGACTTGACTGGATCCTCCAATTCCAAGTCACTTAGTGCTGGGAAAATCACAAGAACTGATTAGAGACAACACAACTATTACATTGATCCATTACAACATCGTCCTATAATAGCTACAACTCGACTGGATCCTCCAATTTCGAGCTGCTCTAACACAGTGTAAACAAAGACATGGAAGAAATTGGCATTCATAAGGCAAGAAATCTCAAAAGTTCATTCATAACAGGTTATCAGTGCTTCATTAAAGCTTTACAACCGGGAGCTCTGCTCAACCATCGATCCTTTTCAAAATAGAAAGACTAAGCCTATATGCTCAGAAAAATCCTCTTAGCAGCAGCATCTCAGGGATTTCAATGGGTGTCGTCTCCTCAATCAAATCTGTCCTCTGTTCCCCTATCATACGCCTCTTTAAGTCAGCATGGCTCACGCCAGGGGGTAGCTAAGCCCTTTGAATGTTGAACTGGCGTGTGCAGGTTCCTCTGGTGAGTTGGAGACTCGGCATGGCTTTCCTGAAGAGAACTGGTACGAGGGAACCTCTTGGGTAAAATTCGGCCGAGACCTCCATACTCTACAGTAAATGGGTGATGCAAGGTTTCACCCACCCTCTTTCTCCTTTATCCATTCTGAGCAGGTACCGGGATCCAAATCACATCGAGCTGGAGTCGGCAGAGCACAGTGCCCCTCTTCTGAGACTTAATTCAGAACCTTTGGCCAAATGAAAACGAAAGCACCCCTTTTCCAGACCTCCTTCTTGATGACCAGGTGCTAAAACCATGGGCCCGACTCTGGGCGCTTTCAGAGATTCAGGATTCGGGGTTTCGCGAGGTGAAGCGACGAGGATGTCTTACTGTGCAAACTCCCGAACACCGACACGGCGTAGATACGTGTCGCATGTCCTTCAAATGGACGACCCAGATATTATTTACTATTATAAGGGGTTGTCCCCATTTCACTCGCTCGCTTGATATGACCTGGTGCTGAGACCCTGGGCTTGGTGCCAAAGGTGCTTTCGAGGTTTCACTGATCGGCACTTCCAAGTGCAATGAGTGGAGAGCTCCCTGTTCCCCGAAACCTCGATCCCCGATATGCCGATAGGATGACACCTATCCCAATTTGATTGGATGACCCAAGTCTGCTTTGAACCATTGGAACCCCCCTCTTGTTAAATCTCGGGCAACTTGACAGCCCTGAAAACCCGATGACTATCGATTTGCTTTGTGGATGGTTCTCGACCGCTGTAGACAAAACTTTGCCCGCTCGCTTGCTTGGGGGGGCTGAAATGAGGCTTTCTGTGTTGTGTTCGGGAATTTCTCATGTGATTCGCTGACCAGAAGGCCCCTCACGCCCCAGAGAAGTAATGTTACTAACAAGACCAATCATGTGCTAGGCCACGGATAAATGTAGCCATTAAGATCGAGGAGAATACGCACCGTCGAATCACTCTATGTTGGGAACATATCGTGCCCATCGGATTTCCTAACTACAAATGCATACTAATTCATACTAAAGAAACACACTTTTACCTAACGACACATGAGACCAAGTAGATCTTAATTAACTCCTAAGTGTCTAAATATCCTAACATCCCCCCTTAAGAACAACTTGGGATAGGATTGAAGGATTTACAATAGTGACATAATAGGAGAATGAAGGAGGCATTAGAGCCTATCCCCCCTTAATTAAAACTTCTTGAATGCATAACATAGATCTAAGTTTGGAAAAAAATTCTTCTGTAAGATAATTTGTGAAAATTCCTGCAACTTGATCTTTTGTAGGGAAAAACAACACTTCAATAACTTGATCATGAATGAGATTTATTATGAACTGCATGTGTAGCGCAATGTGTTTTTTGTGTTGATGTTGAAATGTGTATTTGGAAATCTTGATGGCACTCTGACTGTCGCACCAAAGGTTAGGCAGATGTTGTTGCTGGAATACAAAATATAAAAGGATATGTCAAATCCATAAGGCTTCCTGACTTGCAATTACCGTTGCTCGATACTCTACTTCTACTAAAGAAAGTGAAATAGCATGTTGTTTCTTATAGGACCAAGTGACAGATCCTAAACCAAGGCTAAAAACATAACCTGCAGTAGAATTTTGATCATCAGGGTCAGCCACCCAATCTAAATCAGTGAAACTAGCCAATAAAGGAGTCCCCCATGAACTGTAATGTACCCCAAACTGAATTGTACCTAGGACATACCAACATATCATTTTAGTTTATTTATAATGGCTTTCATGGGGTGTTTTCATATACCGGACAACAACACCAACAACAAAGGAAATATCAAGACGGGTTTGAGTCAAGTATAAGAGGATACCAACTAACTGACGATACAAAGTGGCATCAACTTCATGAGAATTATAGGTGGTAGCAAGCTCGACTCCAGACTGGAAGGGAGACGGGGTTGGTTTACAATATTCCATGTGGAAGCGACGAAGAAGGTCACAAGAATACTTGGACTGGGAAAGAAAAATTGCTTCATTGGTTTGCAAAACTTAGAGGCCAAGAAAATAGTGAAAAAATCCTAAGTCTGTCATTTCAAATTTCTTCTTAAGGTTGGTTTTCACATGGTATAAATTTTTTGAGTCACTACCAGTAAGGATAGGGTCATCAACATAAAGGAAACAAATTATGAGATGGCTTCCTACTTTCTTGGTATACACATTAGGATCAGAATAACATCTAGAAAATTCGATGTCAATAAGAAAGCTATCCATTTTGGCATACCAAGCTCATGGAGCTTGCATAAGACCATAAAGATATTTCTTAAGGAGACAAACAAGGCTAGAGTCATTTTGGACATAGCCAAGAGGTTTTTCCATGTAGACTTCTTCTTACAAATTCCCATGCAAGAAGGCCAATTTAACATCTATTTGATGGACCTCCAAAGTATGTGAGGCAACAAGGGCAAGAACAAGGAAGATGTAATTCATTTTGGATACAGGGGAAATGGTTTCATTATATTCAATTCCTTCAACTTGGGAAAATCATTTGGTAACTAACCAAGCATTGTTCCTTTCAACACTTCCATCTAATGTATATTTAGTTCTATAAACCATCCTAGAAAGAAAGAGAATAAAGTAGACCACATAAGTCATTGTGAACAAGCTGCAAAGGGACTGAGGCATGCCAAGAGGCATGTTTGTCAAAATTGTCCTGATGATGTTTGTCGAGAACACAACCGACACAAACTCCATCTCTGCATGAAACAAGAGAAATACTAGTCACCATTTGTTGACTACATAGTTATTGCAATGAGCGATCGTTTAGATGACCAAACCAATCATGCCAAAGTTTTATCAAGTCATCGCTATGAGCAACAAAAACTGATGGAAAATATGATGACCCAAATTTATCAAACTTGTAAAACCTCTTAATATCATCAACAATTCTAATTGTAAGAACATGTTGAGGATATTTTAGATCCTTGATTACAACTTGGTGAGGTGAAAACTCTACGGTTTTACCTTCACCTGAATGAGTGATTTGATATATTGATAAAAGGTTACAGGAAAGACTTGGAACACATAATACATCATTGAAATGACCATTTTCTACCTGAATTGTTCCAAATCCTGCAACACTAAGAGATCTATCATCACCAACAAATATTTTCTTTGTGTTTCATTCATTTAGATTAGAAAATATGGATTTATCCTTAGCCATATGATAATATTCTCCATAATCAATAAGCCACTCATCAAAAGAAGAAGTAGAAGTTGCATTGAATGAGTAACTAGAAGAAGAAAGTGCATGTCCATGAGAAGAAGAATAAGTAGTAGAATCAATATTGATTTTTTGCTTATTCAACGTTGCTTATAAATTTGACATATTTTTGATACATTTGGACTCATCATGACCATCTTTCCCACAAAAGTTGCAATGCTTGTCAGTCTTCTTATTTTTATATTTTTCTCCTTTGTCACCATTAGGAGATGAAGTTGTCTAAGTGGGTTTGGGAACCTTGTTTTTCTTATTGTTGAGGTGAGGATGTTGCTTCTTGGGATTCTTGGGTTTATCTTTATGTTGGGATACTAAGGCTTTGTTGGAGGTACCTGCAGTTCTTATCACTCCAAGTTGTACAAGCTTATATTTCTCTCTAATCAAAGCATCAGAAAATGACTCAGAAATGAGGTGTTGATAAGCTTTCCCTAGAGCCTCTCTCGTGGCATAAAAGGTAGATACAAACACAAAATATGCACTAACTAGATTATAAATAATAATAAAGACGCAATTCTCTTCCTCCAGTTTTATGTTACACTCTTCAAACAAAATTCTAAGTCTTTTAAACTTAGATAGATAGTCTTCAATGCAAGAAAAATCATTTGGAATTAAAGTCAGTAATTGATTTTCTAACTGATGTGCTCGAATAATATCATTCTGATCATTCCACGTGCTTCATCATTCCTATTATCCCATTTGACTTTCTTTTAATCAATAGTGGGTTATTTTTTCTTTCCCAAGGTAATCTGGTACATGTCTTTACTTAATAAATCCTCTATATGGGATTTCCATTGGAAGTTGGTTTTGGTAAGAAAAATATCACTATAAGAATCCATATTTATATGTATATAATATGGATTTAAAAACTGAAACTAATGATCTAGATGAAAATATCTCTAAAAAATGGGCGTTTTAAAAAAAAACGGCACTGAAAATGGACTTTGGATGTGAAAGTTGTGCCCTTTTAAAACAAAAACATAAATGGTAACCAATGAGCCAATTTTCAAGTAGAAGTTGGTCCACTTGGTGATACCCCTACAAATAACCTCACTTTTACAATTAACTTGCTTTATGAAGTGACCCACTTTTATAAAAAGAAGCGGAGATCACTTTTACAATGAAGTTACTTTATAAAATAAAGTTGCATGCAAAATAAATAAAATATTAAAGCTACTTATAGTGATTCACTTTTATACTTGAAGTGAAGTACACTTTATAATGGATGCATGAACTTTTTCAAAAAAGAAGTACCAAAAAGAGAGACTCGAACTCAAGACCTCTTACTTAATAAGGAAACTTTTAACCAAGTGAGCTAGTAAAACATATTGTATTGTTTAGAAGGAGGATTGGGGTTGTTGTTGTTGAAGGCAACCTTGGAGATCATGATAAAAAAAAAATATTTTCACACAATAAAAAAGTGTTGCTTCTCGATCACAACAAGGGTTAGATCTCGGTTAGCTTACCCGGAAAATGCACTTTTTCCGATATTTTTCTAATTTTTCAAGATCGCACAAGGATCTGGGAAAAGAGAATACTTAGCTCCAAAAGAGTAGCAACCTTGAAACAAAAAATAGAAAACCGAAATAATACTCTGCAAAATTTTTAAAAGGACGTATTCAAGCTTTATACCTCTAGATTTGACTAAAATGGTCCTATCTTGGGAAAACATAAACCTTTTCAGGTTAAACAAAAAGTGTTCCTAACTAAAACGAGCACTAGATTCGCAATTAAATAGTCCTCTCAGCCCATAAATGTACATAAATGGAGGAATCCATAGATGAGGCAACTTGGCTTCACGATCTCGATCTACAATGGGAGTTGGTCTTCAAAATACTCTGATACCATGTTCGAAAACACATGTATTCCAATAGAGGACAAACACCTTTAGTGACCACTCACACAACCATATCAAAGATAAACACATCGATATTTTCACGTGGTAAAACCCCTACGAGGAAACATCCACGGACCCATCCAATGTGGCCACTTGGAGCAATTTATTAATTTAAAAAAAAAAATTTACAGATAGATTTTACAAGAGAATTTCTCACAATCGATCATCGGTAAATGACCCTCCATGCTCTTTAAATAGAGATCATGGACCAATTGGGTGTTAAGACATGGATCAATGTAGTCGTTAATATCGAGGAGAATATGAACCGTCGGATCACTCTATGTCAGGAACATATCGTGACCGTCGGATTTCCTAACTACAAATGCATACTAATGCATACTAAAGAAACACACTTTTACCTAGCGACACATTAGACCAAGTAGATCTTAACTAAAACCTAAGTGTCTAAATACTGTAACAGTGTTGATGAACATTGGAGCTAGTTTCCAAAGAGTTATGGATCATGCATTTAATGACATGGTTGGAAAGACAATTATGAATTATCGATATGATTTGATGGTTTATTATAAACTAAGAGAATTGCATTTGAAACACCTCAAATATTTTTTCCAATGATGGAGATTATATGGGATATCTATGAACCCCAAGAAATGCTTGTCTGTGGTCTCATAAGGTAAATTATCAGGCCACATTATAAGAAAAGAAGGAATATATATAGATCTGGGCTGAGTCCGAGCCATATCTGAGTTGAAACCTCCCACAAAAAGGCAATCCAATATTTCTTTGTCCATATTGATTTTGTTCAAATATTCATCCCAAATTATGCTTTGATTGTAAATCCAATATATCAATCGTTAAAGAAAACCCAAGTTTTTTAATGGAATCCAGAGGCATAGAAACCTTTTCAAACATAAAGCTAGAAACAACCATTACTATAGTCCTGGCCAACCCAGATTTTGATAGGGATCTCATTTTATATACATTCACTGCAGAAGACACATTTGTTGCTATTCTAACTCAAAACAGTCACAAGGGAGAATAGCATCCAATTTCATTCATGAGTAGAGGCCTACATGAATCTTAGTTAAAATATTTACCTATGAAAAAAAAAGCATTTTATCTAGTCAAAGTTGTCACCCATTTTAGAATGTATATACTTTCAACACATGTCATTTCTTATGTACCATATCCACATGTCAAGATGATGATAAGCCAACAACTCAGAGAGGGAAGATGTGATAATTGGTTGGAAAAGATCTGGGAATATGATATTGAAATCAAGCCTTTGAAAGTAGTAAGGGGGTAGGGCTTATGTAAACTGATTGGGGGTATTGATGTTGTAAACATTGATCCCCCCCCCAATACAAAATATCTAATAGTTTCAAAGGATGCCTAATATAAGGATATTATTTTTGACTTGAAGTTTGCAAAATTTATAATTGAGATGTCAGCAAAATAAAGAAGTTATCTAAAGATGAAAACTAATCATTATGTATTAGTTTTTGGGATCAACAAACCAGAGGAATTGGCACAAGAAAGAGAATGACTCACTTTGGGTTAGTAGAATCAGCAAACCAGAGGAATTGGCACAAGAAAGAGAATGACTCACTTTGGGCTAGTAGAATCACACTGAAGAACAACACAGGGAATTCCCCATATTCTTTCATATCTGGAAAGGAGGATAGGATTATCATCCATTGGAACAAACACATTAGTAATAGATATAGGGATAGAGGATGAAGATGTTTCCTCACCCTTGAAATTTGCACACTATTACCAATTGATGCAGTTAGAAGAACATAGAGAACAAGCTACTCTATCCGTTCAGAAGAGGAAGGAAGAAACAAAGAGATATTTTGATCAAAGTTACACAATGATGGATTTTCATAAGATACAATTTGTCTTGTTATAGACAAAAGAAAAATAAAATCCTTCATTACATTCTAAAATTGATGCTCTAGGGATGGTGCCCTATTAGATAGAAAAAATATGTGGCTTCAATTCTTATATGCTTAAAGACATGAATGGAAACATGGTGAATTTTACTATAAATGGAAGACATATCAAACACTTCTTTGCATGAAACACTTATCGGCCCTCACAACCACTGTAATATAGTCACATCATTTTTCATACCATTTTCCCCTTTCTTTCCTACAAGTGTTTTTCCATTCATGTTTTTATATTTTTGTTCCTTTTAACTACATGCCCAATGATAAAGTCCTTTTGGGATATCAATAATCCACTAGGGTTCAATGACCCACAATTGGAGTTGAATGTTGATACCTTTCCCTTCCTTTAATTAAACATGAATTTCTCGTGCAACCCCCTGGGTGGGAAAATGACACCCGATGCTCCTCTCTATAATTTTGTCCTCCCGCATTCTATAACTCACATGATACTCTTACTCCCTGTGCTTTCATTCCACACAATCACACATCATGTTCAATGTATGACATGATTGGTGGTTTCAAGGTAATCATATCATATCCACCACACATATCTCGCTTGGTAAAATAAGTTTTCATTAATTAATGAGGATTAATTCTCACACATTTCCCCTTATGCCTTATGTGTGCAAATTATAGTTACCATTTAATGAGAAACATGCACCAAGTATATGATGGGGGAATTTGAACAGTATATTTACCCCTAAATTATGATTAGTAGGGAACCTATCAGATGGAAAGTATGATTTATACATGTAATACTCACACTTATCTAATCACATTGAAAGTGGAAAATATGAAAACCAAGAAAAGGAGAGAACCTTTTTGTGGAGATACAGTGAATTTATTGGCCTGAGAAATAAGGGAATTTGAATGGTCTATTGTGTATAAGTGATATTTTGATCTTTCCTCTGATGAAAAACTTGAAAGAAAATCCTATACTTTAGGGATATCAAAGGCTAGTTGCATACCATAAGTGTTTGATTTTAGGGAACTTATGGCATGGCATACTTGAAGATTTGATTCTAAGCACCGATTAATAGAGGTAAATGAGAGTGGAAGGCAGGGATGATTTTAGGGGATAAATTTCGCTCATGGGAAAATTTTCCATGCTTTTTCCAAAACCGAGATTCTCTATTTTAAAAATGATTCGCCCAAATTCTATAGGATAAAATTATTTTACCTTAAAAATCGCCAAAATTTTATAAAAACTATATAAAATCCTTAGAAATTTGAATATTTTTACAAAAATATCGCCAATCATTTATAGTTGGCATATGAATGATTAGTAAGATTCACCAAGGTTTCTACATTTTATAATAAATTTCCATCCTTAAAATCATCCCTGGTGGAAGGACTCCCATCCTTTTGACACCCAATACATTTAGAATAGTGGTGTGACTTCCAAAACTGAATAAGGTTCTTAATATTTCTAAGGGAGAATCCTTCCTATATGGTCATGGTGGTGTGAATATATTCATCCAATGTTTAGTCCAACCTCTTGTTGAACCATCCAACCCCAATGAGATTAATATATGCACGTTGGATCAAAGAGTTTGTATGGATTTTTGCATAGTTGGTCGGTCAAGACTCAACAACTTACATTACTAGGTGTATTTTATATGTCCTCCATTAGTCAATATTAATGGGAGTCATTTTTTACTAGGCACAAATTATTTCAAATGATATTTCCCACCAATTGGAAAACTACATTCATACCAAGAGGTTCTACATGACCTCTTACTTGGCTCTACCTTTGGTTTAATGTAAAACATTTTAGGGAATTCCTGATCGGATTTTATGAGAAGAACGAAATGACTACAAATTATTAACATAGAATAACAAAGATACAATAAAATTGGTTTTATATTCAATAAGGAAATAAGCTGAAACTGTAAAATGTAGTGGAAAACAAGCTTTCTGGAATGGTGGCGGCTTATCTCTAAGAAGAGATGTGATGGTTGCGCTCATTTGCAATAAGATCGTTACAATGAGGCTCTGAAGGTCTTTTACAATAAACAGGAATGTCAAAAACCCTAGACATCCAAAAACCTAACCCTAGGAGATGAAGCGCCAAAAGTCATGTGGGCCATGTTTGGGTAAGTTCGTACATGAACTTCATGGGGTCGTAGCTTTTGCATATGATCTTTGTTTTAGGCGCACGATATCCCATTGGAAAGGTCTAACCGAGAAGAAAAATTTTCGATTGGCCCAGTTCAGTGCCTTTAGCATTCACCTGGCCCCCCAATCCCAAAAAAACGTCGTTTAGGGCCTCAAAATGGCCCCGAAAGTTTGGAGCCTAAAAAACTATTGAAAAACAACCAAGGTGGATTTTTTTTTTCTAGCTAATGGAATAGGTGGGTGGCCACCGATATCCACCTGGATCAATCCTCCCTCCTTAGGAAGAAAAGGTCTCCATTGCGTTGATTTCCCCCATCAGATGAGGAAATTTTTGATGAATTTGGCCCCAGGTGAGCCACTTGCCTTGGTGCAAGAGCTACCCTGCTTTGATGACTCGATAAATTTGGATCATTTGTTGTCAAGTGTCCTTGATATGTGTGTCCACAATATGATCATTGGATGCCTATTGTATGTAGTTGGGGTTGAGCTCTGTTGGTGTCAGTTGTTCTGCTACTTCTGAGGTGTCCAATAATGGTCGGAAATAAGGCCGAAGGAGATCCACATTGAACACTGGCTGTAGGCCAAGGAAAGGAGGAATGTTGAACTCAAAATCATTACCCCCCATAGCCTTGGTGATGGTATATGACCCATAACAGAGTGGGCTAAGCTTCAGATGGGGTCATGTAAGGCGTTCTTTCTGCAAGTGCAACCAAACTTTGTCACCCACCTAAAACTTATGTGGCACCCGATGTTGATCATGGTTCTTCTTGTACTTGTCATTAGACTTATGTAGGATATACTGAACCTGTTAGTAGATGTGCTGGATCCGCTCAATGAACTGGGTGTCTTTTTCAGATTTATTTGGAGTAGGAGATGAGTTGGCCGAGGTGACTGCAAGGGGAAGTGCAACATCTATGGGACCCAATGGTTGGAATCCCGACCCCACCTAAAAGGGGTTGTGATCAGTTGAGCTATGCAGGGCTTGATTGTAGCTATGCTGGAAATAGGGAAGACTCTCATCCCATGTGTGAGGGTGCTTGGAATTATACATGCGCAAGACATGCACAATCATTCGATTTACGACCTTGGTTTTTCCATCTATCTAGGGGTGGAAGGTCATGGATTTGGTGAGCTTGGTGTCCAACAATGACCAAAGGCTCGACCAAAATGTGCTGAGAAATCGACTTTCCTAATATGAGACAATGGTTTGTGGGATTCCAAAATGTACCCAGACTCGTTCAAAGAAGAGCTTGGCAGTGGCCTCTGCTGTGATGCTCTTCTTGCAGGCAACCAGAATCACCATCTTAGAAAAGTGATCAACAACCACAAAAAAACAGTCATTTCCCCGCTTGGTGGATGGGAGGCCCGACATGTATTCCATTGAGATGGATTCCCATGGCCTATCAGGAGTAGGGAAAGGGGTGTACATGCCCTGTTTCTTAGTGGTTAGTTTGGAAATAGTGCAGGTAGTGCAGGACCTGATATACTTATTGACCTCATGTCGAAGTTTCGGCCAGTAGAAATGTTTTTGTAGCATCGCCACTGTCTTTTCAATGTTAAAGTGTCCTACCACCCGAATGTAGTGGGATTCCCAGTTCAACTTCGATCTCTTGCTTGATGGAACACAAATATGGCCCACATGACACAACAACCCATCCTGAAGATGGAAATTATTGACAATTGTGTTTGCACCCAACATTTGGTAGGTGGTGGCTAAGTCTGGGTCTGTCTCATAGAGTTGGGGCCATCCAAAGGTCTCATGGCTGCAAGATTCTAGCACTTTGGTGAGTGTCACAACTAGAGGTCTGCTGAGGAAATCAGCAACGCGGTTGGTGCTTCATGTTTTATACTTAATGTTGAGGTGGAATTGCTGCAAGTATGTGGACCACTTTTGATGGCGGTCATTCTGCAATTTGCCTTGTGTCTGCATGAACTGTAGTGGATTATGATCAGTGTGGATGACTATATCCTTCCCAAGAATGTAATGTCTCCACTAGTGGTAGTATTTCACAATGGAATACATTTCTTTTTCGTAAGTAGGGTACTTACGAATAGCATCTGATAGTGTCTCACTATGATAGGCCATGGGGTGGTTGTCGTGAGTGAGAACGATGCCCACAACATAGTTTGAAGCATCTGTCTCGATCTCAAAGATTTTTTGTAGGTATGGTAGTGAAAGTACCGAGGATGAGCACAAGCGTTGCTTCAAATCGTCAAACTCTTATTATTGGGACCATCCCCGCACAAATTTTTCCTTACCACCACCCCTGGTTATTTGGTTGAGGGCCCATGCAATATGGGAGAATCCCAACACGAACCTATGGTAGAAATTGGCAAGGCCCAAGAAGCTCCAAATCTCAGTGAGTGTGGTTGGGGTTGGCCAATCACGGATGACTTGGATCTTGGCTGGATCCACATGTATGCCATGCTTATCAAATATGTAGCCCAGGTAATGGACCTTGTCCATACTGAAGAATCATTTTTCCAAGTTGGTGTATAGCTTGTGCTACCGCAAGGTGTGTAGAACCTAATGAATATGTTGCAAGTGTTCTGCCCAAGTCTTGTTGTAAATGAGAATGTCATCCAGATCCGGATACAAGTATTGGTGAATGGTCGAAGGATATCGTCCACCATCCTCATGAAAGTGGTTGGAGCATTTTTCAAACCAAAGGGAATGACCAACCATTTGAAAAGGCCTTCCTTTGAATTGAAGGTGGTCTTCCATACATCTGTCTGTTCTATCGGGACCTGGTGGTAGCTAGACTTTAGATCAATCTTACTGAGGTATTTGGCCCCCGTGAGTTGATCAAGGAGGTTTTCGATTCGGGGAATTGGGTACCATTTTCTGACAGTGATTTTATTCAGAGCCCGGTAATCAATGCAGAGTCACCAGGTTCCATATTTCTTCTGTACCATCACTATTAGGCTCTCGCAAGGTGATGAGCTGGGACAGATGTGCCCCTTGAGGAGTAGTTCTTGGGTCTATCTCTTGATCTCCTCATTCTCTAACAGAGAGCGGTCATAGACTGGCCCATTGGGCAGCGATGCACCGGGGGTCAGATCGATGGGGTGCTTGACATGACAGTGCAAAGATACCCCAGTAGGTGGGGAGAAGATATCCAAGTATTCTTCCATGACCTTATCTACTTGCTTCTGCTATGTGGAGAGGTCAGACACAAAGACCCTGGATGTGGCTTTGATCTTTCGCTCATTTTGAGAGTGAATCATGAAGAAGACAAACTTCCCCATTTGAGAGATGACCTTCCTGCATTGCTTGGTAGAGATCAAGGAAATAGAACTAGGCGAGATTGCCTTGGGTATCTTGTACAATTTCCTGTTCAAAGTAATAATAACACTACGAGGCCTAGACTCATATATAACATGATGTTTCCCATAAACAGGGTTGGCCCGAAAGAACATCACAAACTTTGAGAGGAGAAACATCACAAAATACCTCATCTTTGAAGGGCTTGATGTCGTATGACAGTCGACACTATTGGATGATGTCGATATCACTTCCTTAGCGGAGCCATCCAATGCTGTAGGGTTGTGGATGCGGTGTTGTCGGTAGGTTTAGCCGCTTGATGATCTTTGCTGAGATGAGGTTCTTCTGGCTACTGCTATCAACGATGAAGTGTATCGGGGTGCCTTTTACCCACATCTGTGAATGGAAGAGGCACTCTCCTTCTTCTGGCTCGTCTGGTTCACCAGGATGGAGCTTGTTAGTAGCAACGGTGGCACTGGGTTCTGCGTCAATGATCTGTCTTCCCCTTTCTGGTTCTAATTCAGAGTCAGAACCCACATCTGATTTAGAGGCTTTCACTTCTTCCACCAACGGCTGCTTTGAGTGACAATCAACAGTGTTATGCCAAGGGATATTATGGAAGTCACACCACTTCCTGATATCTTTCTTTGTCTTTTAGGTGTCCTTCTTTGCTTGCAGCTTGGGCTGGTTGTCTTGATACTTTCCATATTTTCTTTGTCCTTTGTTCTATGGTTTGGGGCCGCCCTTTTTTGGATTTTTCTATGAGGGGTTCCCAGGCCCAAATTGATGTGTCTTTTGTTTGAGATTCTGCTCGATTTTGATGGCATATCAGTAGGTCGCGCCCAAGGACGAGATGTCCAAAAATTCCATTTCGGTCTATATGTATATATGCAGATCACCGTGATACTTGAGCACCATATGTCACTCTAAATATTTGATACCCAACTTGGTGCACAAGGTATGGAAGATACTTGTGAACTTTGGCACTGCTTGGTCTCTTTCTTGCCGCAATGTGGTCCATTTGGTATACAAGTTGTCATAACTTCCAATAGGGTAGTATTGTTCCTTAATAGCATCCTTGAAGAATTCCCAAGTGGCTGTGACTGTAAATAATGAGGGTTACTTTGTTTTCTTGTGCTCACAGAATGTTTCCCACCAATCTTTAACATGGGGAATGGCTTTGAGGAGCGCAAAAGTAATATTTTATCGATTCAAAAAGTTATGGATAGAAAAATACCCTTCTAGTAGATTCAACCACTTGTCTACAACATCTACATCTATCTCACCTTCAAATGCATGAATATCGAAGTTGATTTGTACCTTGAAGGGGGCGAAGCCTCCGCTCGAATAATATGCATCGCTTGTTGGTAGCCACTAAAGGATTTGAGTGAAACTATCCATCATCTCATTCCTTTGTTGCGTGAGGGCTTCCTCAAGAAATTTTTTGAAAGGATATCCTATCCCACCATATTTCTTTTCTCCTGCCATGAGAGGTTGCTTGGGCGTGTGATATATTTTTTCCTCAAGAGAAACAAGCTCTAGATCCAATTCTTTGTACTCTGACCTCATTGGGGACATGCATTAAGACGACAAGGAGCAGACCGCTCTGATACCACTGATCTATATTTTATTAGCAGAATGAAATGACTACATATTATTAACAGATTCTTAACATAGAATAACAGAGATACAGTAAAATTGGTTTTCTATTCAATAAGGAAATAATTTGAAACTGTAAAATGCAGTGGAAAACAATCTTGTTGGAATAGTGGCAACTTATCTCTAAGAAGAGATGTGACAGATGTGCTCATTCACAAGAAGATGGTTACAATGAGGCTCTGAAGGCCTTTTACAATAAACGGGAATGTCAAAAACCCTAGACATCCAAAAACTTAACCCTAGGAGATGAAGCGCCAAAAGTCATGTGGGGCTCGTTTGGGTAAGTTAGTACATCAACTTCCCAGGGTCGTTACTTTTGCATACGATCCCCGTTTTAGGTGCATGATATCCTGTAGGAAAGGTCTAACTGAGAAGAAAAATTTTCGACTGGCCCAGGTCAATTCCTTCAAAAGTCACCTGGGCCCCAAATCCAAAAAAATGTCATTTACGACCTCAAAACGGCCCCAGAAGTTTGGAACTCAAAAAACAACCGAAAAATTTCCAAGGTGGAAAACTATTTTTCGAGCCAGTGGAATAGGTGGGTGGCCACCGATATCCACCTGAATCAATTTCCCCAAGGTTTTATGTCAGTTTTGGTGAAGATATAACTCAATTTTGATACCCCACATTGTGAAATCACAAGGAACCATTTCATTTTTACCAAATTCAAGATTCCTTTGTCAAGGAATATAGAAGTACACTCACTAGAATTGAATCACCTAGGGTGATAAAGACATACATGAAATTTCCTCTAGGGAAGGAAGTATGTGTGTTGGAGGAACCATGCACATACATAAGGTTGTTTTGTTTGAAGGGAAACCCCTTATTTTTCCTAAATTTTTTTGTGGTAGGTTTTTTGTTTATGAGTTGTACATAAAATACAAGACATGGTCCTTGTTCTTTGACAAGAAGAGAAAGAGAAAATGTATTCCTATTCCCTTCAAAATTGTTGATATTACTATAAATATTTCATCAATCCTAATAGACATGGAAGGTTTATTTGAGACCTTTGACATGAAAGAAGATGAGGCCCATAATGATTTTGATCCTGAAGGAATTTTCACAAATCACATGGTTTCAATTGGATACACCTCAATTTCTAATAGAGTTGAATAAATTACAAAAGGAGGCGATGATAATGAGGACACTCACATCGAAGCCAAGGTTATGGCCACCCCGAGAAAAGCTACTCCCAAAAAGAAGAAGTAGGTCATCCATGATGATTCACATATAAGGGAAAGTTCCAATGTTGATACAATAGAGGTCTCTCTCCCCGATGAAAACAAGTAGAGGCAACATAGACAAAGGGGAAGATCCAAAAAAAGTGTTGAAGGTGGTGCAGTTCATCGCCCCCATAAGAATTCCTCTTCAGGAAACAAGAATCAAGAAAATAATGTTTCCAACAAAGAGAATAATGAGTGATGTGTAGGTGATGGAGACATTGGGGACCCCCCTCAATATCAACTGGTGATAACACATGATTTTACTCATGTTTCCAAGAGGAAGAGGAATCTAGATGGAGGCAATTCTTAAAACCCAAGGTGTTTAGAAACAAAATAAATTGACATGGAAGTGAAAAAATTCAATGATGTACATGTATGAGTCACGATACAAATAGAATAATTTTAATAGTAGAGGATTTGACCCGAGAAGGGACAACAATTTTTGAAGATGAGTTTGTGACTCTTCACAATGCCAAGTATGATATGTAGTCCAAGAAATTACATATTGGAATGGCCAACCAAAATGATAAAAGAGTAATAGTGAAATATTGTTCTAAAATTGAAATGAAGGATATGAGGCCCTCAAGGGTCCTTAGGTTTCATCAAGACATTGGTGAGGCATTATCCCACTTGATAATAGAGAAGGAAATAGATGATGTTATATTGAAGAAATGAATAAGATATATCGAAGATATCCTTAACCCAAAGCCATTATTTGTTAAACCATTGCCCATTATAGTTCCAGATGCATTCCTTGAACAAGTGACCATATCAATTTCTTAGTTGACCTGGTTTGTTAAGATACCGATGAGTGTTAGGAAATATGTTGTAGAGAATATCAACAAGATTCTTGGGATAATCATGGAAGATTTGTAGATCACCATAGAATAATGTGTCATGGTGGGGAGAGTTCATTCACTTAAATAATTCTTGCAAAAGGATTTCAAATTGATGAACATGCTTACAAAAATGCAGTAAGTAATTTCATTGCAAGGATATAAATTATTCACGATATTTCAGGATGGAAACATGATATTCCCTCTAGAAACAGATTAAAGAAAATATAGGCTAGTTGGCTTAGCATAATTGATACCCTATGCCAGTTGAGGGCCACCTACAACACTCTTTAAGAAAGGAGGATTTCATTGTTTTTGCAAGTAATGAATATCATAAAGGAGATTGAAATATCACCTATTATAAGGTATTTCATGTTGTTGGTAAGATATCAAATGCAAGATAAGCTAGGTATAATAAGAGTTTCATGGAGAAAAAAATTCGATGATTCCAAAAGATGAGATCCAACATTGGTTGGTCAATTTCATGAATGAGAATGAAGACCAATCATCCATGTCACAACAATAGTGTGACACATTGAATAATATTTAAATTGAATTTTTTAGGGCTAAAGTGAAACAATATATAACCATAGCGTCATTACGCAAGCATATTCAAGAATGGCTCGAGGGTCCGCTTGAAGCAATAACTATCCTATCTTAATCTTGAAAATTCAAGAAATGATTATTACAAGTATGACTAATGCTATTTATTCTTATTTAAAGAAAAAGAAAAGAAATAAAGGGGAGATACCACCACACCCAGCTTCCATTTTCTGAGTATAAGCCCCATTTTAATATTTTCCCTTTGTCTCCTTGCTCAGTATGAAATCATCAAGTCTTGTTATCATAATGTTATTGTTTCTATACAAGACCGATTTATGACTACTTCCTTTTGTCTTCCAAGTTACCTCTACTCTATATATGGTCCAAGAGATCCCCATCCCAGTCCATTAGGAAAAACACATTTCCTATTTTTTGTTTAAATGTCATGAGTATTATGTAATGTCGATTTGACATACATTTTATGTTAGAATATTTAGACACCTATGAGTTATTTATGGTCAACTTGGTCTAATGTGTCATTAGGTTAAAGTGTGCTTCTTAGTGTGTTTCTTTAGTATGCATTTGTAACCCAACAATCATGATATGTTCCCGACATAGAGTGATCTGATGGCTCATATTCTCCTTGATATTAATGGCTACATTGATCCATGGCTTAACACCCAATTGGTCCATGATATTTATTTAAAGAGCATGAAGGGTCATTTGTTGATGATTGATTGTGAGAAAATATCTTGTTAAAATTTTCTTTTTCATTAATAAATTGCCTCAACTGGCCACGTTGACTAGGGTTGTGGATGTTTCCCCATAGAGATTTTACCATGTAAAAAAATCAGTGTGTTGAATTTTGATTTGGTTGTGTCAGTGGTTACTATAGGTTTTCATCCTATGTTAGAATACATGTGTTGTTGAACATGGTATTAGAGTGCATTTGAAGACCCGCTCCCATTGTAGATCAATATCTTCAAGTCATGTTCTCACATCTATGGTTTATGTTATTTTGTACATTTTTAGGTTGGGAGGACTACTCCATTCTGTCTGGAGCACTCATTTCAATCTGAAATGATTTTCATTTCACTCAAAAAGGTTTTTTTTTTTTTCCCAAGATATGACCATTTCAATCATATATGGAGGTATAAATCTTGATTATGCCCCTTTTAAATTTTTATAGAGATAATATTTCGGTTTTATTTTCTTTTTGTTTCCAGGTTGCTACTCTTTCTAGTGTGTGTATGCTCTTTTCCCTACGCGTAGTGCGATATTGACAAATCATAAACATAATGGCAAGTGTTTTATTCTATGTGCATGATCTTTTTCATGTGCTTTGTGTGATTTCGATAAATCATAAACATAGAGAAAACATTCATTTTTTAGGTAAGCTAATCAATATCTAACCCTGGTTGTTGTCGAGAAGCGATTTCTTTTTTTTTTCTGTACGAACACATGAAAAAAAAAATTAACACATACTTCAAGGTCATCTTTAACAACAACAATAACACAACCATCTTCATTCCTAAAATTATAATGTGTTTTGCACTAGCTCACTTAGTTAAAAGTTGTTTTAGTTAGTAAGAGGTCTTGATTTCAAGTCTCTTTTTTTTATTGATCCAAAAAGGATCCAGAGAAGGCTAAGAATAACTCAGAATGCTTAGAATGGTTGTTGTGCTACTTATATGTCTAATATAATGCACTCATTAATTATCAATCCGGGATTCGTAATCAAAAGATTTACAAGACACTAGTAAGAAAGGTAATTCCTAATGTCACAAGTATAGAATTAAACTAGATTATGCAGGCTGGAAACAAATCAAAATAGAAAATTGCAATGTACTTTGGTTGTCTTTCACAGAGAGGCTATCTATTCCATTATGGCACATGCAAGTATGAGATGGAGTTGGTTGATAGATCAACTCTGATGTCTGACCCAGAAACTAATTATGCAATCCACACTTTCTGAAAGGAAATCACACATCACTCAGCATAGCATAGGCAGTTCAACAGTCAATATGTTGGTTCTGTTGTGGTTCACAATGAACTTCACTAGGTCTTCTCCAAATAGTTTTGACTATTGTTGCCAACAACTATGATCACTCAAGGAAACCAAACTCATGAGAACAGAAACAGAGCACATGTAAAAACAGAGTAATTAGAGATCTAAGCAATTATAAAATGGAAATCTTAATCTAAACTGTACTGCTATCATCAAACAGGGTTAAAACTTTAACTAATTCAATGTTTAGACTATTGAAAACAAACACTAATACTAATCTACAAAGAGGCTAACCTTTGTTGGGCGGTGGGCCCTTGCCGCTTCAACAGGTCAGCTGTTGAAGTCTACAGGAAGCTTGCTTCTAATGCACACATTACTCTCACTCACACTTCAACACATAAAATCAAAACTCTCTTTAACAACTCAACTCATTCTCAATCATAGATAATTAGAATATGGGGATAAAATGGCTTTTCATTAATCTTTACTCATAAATGTTCTATATTATCATACGCTGTTTACATATTGATAATATGCTAACTCTCCTCTCTTTCTACCATCCTTGCCACGACTATTTAATAGTTTCCATTGTGAAACACAAGGAGGTGAAGGGATTTGCAAATCAATCAGTTGTTTAAGTTTTATCATTCGGTTACATCTTCAACATCATCCTCATGACACGAAGTGCATGAGGATGAGGCAATTAACAAACTGTCCTTATCATAGCAAATAGATGCCCACCATTTGACTTAGGCGAGATCTGGCACTTAACTTAGTGCATTGGGCTCTTCCATATGAGTACTGGATCGTAACAGGAAGATGGTACCGGATCTCGATAGGGCGCAAAAGGTGTACTAAATCGTGACAAAGCGTGGCCGTTGGTACCAGACCATAATAGAGTGTGTTTGTTGGTACCAGATCACCACAGGTAAGATTTAGGACACGTTTGGTACTGGATCAGACATCAACAATCTTGGTGCGCAGGTACTGGATTACGATAGAGCTGGTACAGGAACACTAGTCATCTAGGGGTCAAAGATCATATGACAAATCGAGCATTAGTACATGAAATATTTAATTCCTTAACTCAATAAACCACAAAATACATGAATTAACCATACCTTACCTTATAACCTTAATACTGGCAAGTGATAATGTTCTTTTCATTCACTCAAGCTTTAGATAGGTCCAAAAAGGTATAGGTGAAGAGTAAAATAGAGTAATAAGAATGTCAATTCCAAGTCTCAACATTCCCCCATGCCAAAATCATTGCATTTCCTCATGCAATTGAAAACAAAACCCAAAATTTTCAAAACTTGAGATTGTGTTCTTTACTTTGGTGGATCAATGATATTGATGGTTGAAGCCTCTTCTCTTAGCTCCCTTTTGATGACCCTAACATATTGTAGGAGTCTTAACACCTTCTTGAGCTTGTTAGAGGTCTCCTCATGGTCGTCTTGAATGTGTTGGCTATTTTCTTTCAACTGCTCATTTTCCTTTTTGATATATCTATCCAAGAGTTGATATTCCTTTACTTCCTGTTGGTGTTCTTGATTTTGTTTTTGTAATTCCCAAATCCATTTCTTCATTTGTTCTTTTGTTAGGTTCTTTGTTGAGTCTACCATTGCTGGATGGGTGCACTCCCTCTCCTTGACTTCCTCCCTCATCCCACATAGAGTAATAGTGGTTTTCTCTTCAGTCAGACTAGGGATGCCATCTTGAATTGGTAGATCCTTAGAAGGGGAGGTAAGGTCGATTGGATCTTCCTGTGTATGAGGACTAACTATTGTTTTTCCCTTCATTGCCATGCTCCTTGTAGTTATTTTACAAGGAGGTACCAGATCAGGAATGCTTGCAGGCTTCCTTTTCTTCCTCTCTAATTGTGAAGTGGTAACAGGGGGTTGTGCCACAGACTGCTTACTCTTAATTTCTGAGCTATGCTTCCTTTTCTTTATCATTTTCTGATGGTCCTCTTTCTCAACTGCCATCGTGGAAATCTCCTCAACTACTTTGTTTTTACCTTTTAATTCGGAGCTTTTAGAAGTCTTGTTGATTGTGGAGGAGGACCCTGCCTTTTCATGTTGGCTCACTGCCCTAGATGATGGTGGAGTTGTTTTATCCTTCTTGCTCTTTTTCACCTAAGGTTCTTTACTTTTCTTTGGACCATGCTGGGTTTCCTCCACAGATTTGTTTTCTGTGGGAAGGTGTTGTGTGATAAGGGTTTTCCAACTAATCCTCTATTTCCTAAGCTCATGCAAAACTAGGATTTTAATGAAACCTTGATGGTAGATGCTGGTCTTTTCTATTTTGGAGATGGATTTAACACCCCTTACCATTTTATTCAAACTCATCCACAAAAAATAGGGAAAATTGATTTCAGGGCCTCCTTCAAAATGCAATAGGAGCCTAAGGTGATAAATGAAAGTCATGACATACCTGCCTTCACAAGTGACAAATCGTTGAAGATTGGTAATCATTGGGTGGTATTCTTCTTTGATGTAATTTCTAGGGATCCCTTTCTTCCAGTCGAGATGTTGATGATCTGCCTTCAAGAATGGTTGGCACATCTCTTTGTTAATTCCCACACCTTTGAAGTATTTATCTCCTCTGCTAGGCATTCCTGTAACCTCCCTTACTGTTGCTTCATTAATTATCAGTTGTAGGTTTCCTATACGTGCCATCTCTCCATCATATCCTTGTATAAATTCTTGAGATATCTTCTCGTTCCAGCCTGTAAACTTTTCTAGAAATGGTATCCACCCCAATCTGGCATATTTTTCTTGACATAATTGGTATTCCTCGGTTTCCCTATAAACTTGGAAAACCAGTTCATGTCTTGTAAAAACCATCGTTATAAGTTGAGAAAAGGGTTGGGTTGTAGCACAAGGGTGTAGTGAATTGATGGAGGGTTTGGTACCGAAAAGGAGCAGGCTCAGAAATGGAGAAAATCTCACGACAGAGGGAAGTATGGTGATGGTGTTGTGAATGGTAAGTTTGAGTGAGGGTGTTGTAAGGAGAAATTACGACTAAAAGAGGCTTATCTAGATGGCTTCACCACCAGATAAGCCATTTCTTATCTACCCGTTACTGTAATGATGAGGATAAGACATCGGGTATCAGAGCATCATTTTAGAATAGGTGATTGGACGTTCGGGGGGTGAAATTAATGTTGGATCGTGGTTCATGATATACAATAGGTTAGTGAATTTGTTTGAGGATGAAATATATTCATGGGTTATCATTGCTATGCATGCTTCATATTTTGATATGATTTTTTTCCTTGAACTGTGTTCAAGAGCTATGAGAAGGTTAATTAGGTTTAGGCATATAGGTATGAGGGATAGGCACATAGGTTTAATACTAAGGTCGTAGGATTTAGTATATCTTTTCATATTTATTGTAGTTTTATGAGCATAGGAAAATAAATACCATTTTACGTTTTCTTTCACCTTTGTGTGATCGATGCCCATAGTATGTGTGACTTCTTGTAATTTGTCAAAATTCATCCTTTTAGACTGAAGCTTCTTGAAAACTTGGTATGGGAATGTCCTATACTTCTGATGTGCGTATCTTCTTTAGAGTGATCATTTGAGTCTGAAAAAGAGTTTTGAAGGGGCTCTTTGATCTTCCCCCATGCCGAAGATGTTGTATCTCTGTAGGCAAGAAGATTCAACATTTGATATCATAATGGAGAATAAGATGACAAGAGTAAAAGGAATCAATCAAATTTTAGAAGTACAACTTATCACTTATCATATGATATCAAGAAAAAAATGAAATTGTCCCTGCTGGAATGGATGATTGACAGAGGTAACATTCAACAGTGAAAGAGGGGAATACATCTATGTTTGCATCTCATGCCAAAAAATGAAATTGTCCTTCTTTTAATGGAATATTGACAGAGGTAGCATTCAACAGTGAAACAAGGGAATACATCTATGTTTGCATCTCATGCCAAAAAATGAAATTGCCCTTCTTTTAATGGAATATTGACAGAGGTAGCATTCAACAATGAAACAGGGGAATACATATATGTTTGCATCTCATGCCAAAAAAATGAAATTGTCCTTCTTTTAATTGAATATTGACAGAGGTAGCATTCAGCAGTGAAACAGGGGAATACACATATGTTTGCCAGAAGAACAGATCCCACCTAACTTGCTTCATAGTTTTAGTATCATTGGATGTTATAGATAAGTTTCACAATACGAGTAGATTAGGCTCCCTAGTTAGGGCTCCACTCTTAAGAAGTTTCCTTTTTATATAGTGTAGGCTTTAGATGTCAGACCGGGAAGTTGACTTAGGGTGATTCTCAAATGGACATTTTCTTGGAGAATTATATTGCTAATTCATCTGGGATTTTGTATCTCATGAGAGCCAATAATGACCTTTAATCTTTTTGTTTTAGATGGAAAAAAGTGGATTTTTCAATCAAACAAATATAGATGAGACATGTTTCAACTAGAACCCACTGCCAGCAAGCTTGTTCAGTACTCTGGTGGGGTAGTTGTGATAATTAGTGAGAGGTGCCTTCCCTAGGCAGAATGCCCCATTGCCAACATGCCTATTTAGTACCCTGATGGGTTTGCCTAGTCATACCACAGACCGGTACCCGTTACCAGTAGACCTGTTTAGTATCCCGGCGGGTTAGTCTCTTAAACCCTTTTTCCATCAGAGGCTTCTTGTCCATAGTCACCTATTTTGGTTTGTATTAAAGATTTCTTTTCATAGTGACAGGGAGGCTTGTCTGAAAACCTTTTTACAGGGTGGGATGGTATTGGGTTGGAAGGCATATACTCTTCTTTTGTATGTCTTTTAAAGATTTTTCTGAAGGAAAAATAAACTTTTATGCACATTATTTCTTTAGAGTGATCCAGATGTATAATTTTGTCTGAAGTTGTCCATAAGAGAATGACCTAAAGTTTCCTTGGGGTACTGGTACATCCTCTGCCATAAAAGTTTTGGTAGTGTGCCCATGGTAGAGGGTGTTCATATACTCATATGTTACTCTTTAATAAGATAATCCAATGAATACTATTGAAATCTGGTTAGGGTGAGATAGTTCCTTATAGGCTAATATATTTTTCCTTTAAATCATGTTGAATACTGGGTAAAGGCAACTTCTAGTCTTTAAAGTGGATTATGGTTCTTTGAGCAATCATGGGTAAATATTGTGTCCCTCTTTTTAGTTTGTTTTTAAGCAACATAACCAAAAGAAATTAAAATACTTCTCAGCAACAGAATGTAATGTCCCCACTTTGGGACATCATCACAGGGTAGAGACTTATGATGACCAGAGTAGCCAGATGGATGTTATAGCGAGTAAAGGGGTATTTGAGAGGCATTGTGGGGTCCAGT
>JZKD02S0526655.1:179879-196500 GCA_000966675.3 Picea glauca | reverse complement strand
TAGAAGAAGAAGAAGAAGAAGATGATGGAGGAGGAGAGGGTGGTGGAGAAGCACCATTCCCTCCATTTCTGCCTGGAGTCTTGTCACCACCACCTCCCTTATGCATTGAAGGGTTTGAGCCTTCACCCTGTGACATTATGTTCCGTTCCATCAAGATATTCATCATATCTCTCAACTCCATGACATTTTGTCTGAGATCTTCTTCTTCAGCTGGAGCACATTCATGACTTTCTGCACGAGCCATGCTTGGTGAATGTTTCTCTGCAACTTGCGGTGAATGAATCTGCTTCCTCCTTGTCGGATAAGAACTTGGCTCCACAAGTTGACCTTCTCCTATTGTGAGTTTCAACCTTGTGAGCATCAGAAACAAAACTTGCAAACAATCAAGTCATCAAAACCAGTGTTCTGATACCAACTTGATCTAAAAATGAAGAAGACTTGAAAAACTTGAAAACTTATTGCAAGTGAATGTTATGTGTTTAAAGAAAAAGGATCAGTTTGCAACACATAAATTAAAGGATTACTTATGAAAATTACACATAGACAACAGCATAATTAATGAACATAAACACATAAGCACAACAATTGATAAAGGAGTTCACCCCTCTTATGGGCTACATCTCCTGGTCCAGCTTCCAATGGTTCATTATTATTAATTGCTCAAAACGTGCTCAAAAACATGTCTTACAATGCTCAAAATGACAAACCGACTGCTCCAATGGCTTCCTAGCGTCCCAAAACCCCTGTCTGGGCTCTTTCGGCACCTCAATCGGTCGAAAAATTAAGAAGTTAGGCCTCCTGGAAATCTCCCTCTTCAAGCTTGCTGTCTCTGGTTCTACAATTCACACCCTTCTTCATTGAACCTGGCTCACACGCTCATTTAAGCGCAAAAAACCAGCACCGGGCACAACCGCGCCAACGGTGCAAACCATAGAATGGTTAAAGGTGCGCCAGCCCCTAACCGCCTCGGCACCTGGGCGTATGGTGCATATGACCGCGTGCTTGGTTAAAAGGTGGTTAGTTGGTTACACAACTGTGTAACTCCCTCCGCGCTCCAACTCGGGGTCATATGCAATGTAAAAGAACTGTGGGCCATGTTACAAACCCCACGCGCAAATGTTACAACCACGCGCACATTATACAATGGTGTAAACCGTGGGTTATAGTGCCAAAACCCCGCGCGAAATATTTTAATACAATGTTTATATAAAAACTATGGTTCATATGTTATACATCTGTGCCACATTTAATATATAGTCATATGTATATAATGGAACCACGGGTCGGGGCTAGGCCCCGGCCCGACCCCCCCGTGCCAATGTAACAATGCAAACACAAATATTTTTAAACACATATGCCTATCAAGCAACAATGTGTGGCCCATTGGCCGGGCGGTCGTGCGAAGGCGTTAGGTGTTGGGGAGGTCCGGGGGTCGAACCCCGTGGACTCCACCACAAGTTTTACATAACCAAACAATGGGGGGACACGTGGCGCCCATGGATTGGGCCACGTGTCCTCATATCATTTGCCACCAACCGGACACATGTCAATTCCCGATTCGCCATCTATCAACCAATGAATGCTTGCCACATCATCCACCTGACACGTCATTGTACGGACTGTACAGACCTGTCACGTCAGACTGTACGGACTGTACAGACAGGTACAGTCAGCATCAAATTTTTGCCTGTTTGGCTTGGCGAACAGATCGCGATATCTTCTTCATATGGCATCCATTTGACAAAGTAAATATACCACCGGAATCAGGAAGATGAGACGGACGCAATGACATTGTTTTCGTCGCATTCCGAGCACTTTGAAAATTGAGCAAAATTTGATCCCTTGATCACTTCTCCAAGTAGTTTTGACTATTGCTGCCAACATCTATGATCACTCAAGGAAACCAAAGTCATGAGAACAGAAACAGAGCACATGTAAAAATAGAGTAATTAGAGATCTAAGCAATTATAAAATGGAAATCTTAATCTAAACTATATTGCTATCATCAAACAGGGTTAAAAATTTAACTAATTCAATGTTTAGACTATTGAAAACAAACACTAATACTAATCTAGAAAGAGGCTGACCTTTGTTGGGCAGTGGGCCCTTGCCGCTTCAACAGGTCAGCTGTTGAAGTCTATAGGAAGCTTGCTTCTAATGCACACATTACTGTCACTCACACTTCAACACATAAAATCAAAACTCTCTTTAACAACTCAACTCATTCTCAATCATAGGTAATTAGAATATGGGGATAAAATGGATTTTCATTAATCTTTACTCATAAATGTTCTATATTATCATACACTGCTTACATATTGATAATATGATAACTCTCCTCTCCTTCTACCACCCTTTCCATGACTATTTAATAGTCTGCATTGTGAAACACAAGGAGGCGAAGGGATTTGCAAATCCATCAATTGTTTAAGTTTTATCATTCGGTTACATCTTCATCATCATCCTCATGACACAAAGTGCATGAGGATGAGGCAATTAACAAACTGTCCTTATCATAGCAAATAGATGCCCACCATTTGACTTAGGTGAGATATGGCACTTAAATTAGTGCATTGGGCTCTTCCATATGAGTACCGGATCGTAATAGGCAGATGGTACCGGATCTCGACAGGGCGCAAAAGGTGGTACCGGATCGTGACAGAGCATGGTCGTTGGTACCAGACCATAACAGAGTGTGTTCGTTGGTACCGGATCACCATAGGTAAGATTTAGGACGCGTTTGGTACCAGATTAGATAGGAGCAATCTTGGTGCGCAGGTACCAGATTACGACAGAGCTAGTACAGGAACGCTAGTCATCTAGGGGTCAAAGATCATATGACAAATCGAGCATTAGTACATGAAATATTTAATTCCTTAACTTAATAAACCACAAAATACATGAATTAACCATACTTTACCTTATAACCTTAATACTGGCAAGTGATAGCGTTCTTGTCATTCACTCAAGCTTTAGATAGGTCCAAAAAGGTATAGGTGAAGAGTAAAATAGGGTAATAAGAATGTCATTCCAAGTCTCAACAATGGCTTCAGTAGACAAAGAAAGGGAAAAAATTCAAAGTTCCTAAAACTCAGTGAAAATGGAATGATCACAAAGAGAGTGTCGCAAGCTTTCTAATGGCACAAACGACTCGTCAACCGGAGTTACGGTTTGAAAGAAATTCACAGTCAAAGTTGCGGTCAACTAGGACCAGTCAACAGGGGACACATCATCATATGTACTACTGACATCAGCAGTTGACATGGTAGAGTGAAATCATCGTACAGATGTTGACTTCATCATTCCATGTGGTAGCACCATAGGTTACCACGTGTCACCCGCCATTGGACTTTTCAGGGGTCCACGCGGGCCAATCAAAAAGTGCCATGTGGCACCCCAAGAGATGCCACATGGAACCATCCAGGGAGTGCCACATGTCACATACAGTGACTGGGAGCGACAACAAGAATCCAGGTGGAACAATGAGAATATTTCATGTGGCCTAATCATCGAGCGACATGTGGCATCCCTGAATTTCTATAGGACAACCTGTATCTGAAAATTCAAAAATGGATAATGGTGGATAATGGCGGGACCCCGCCAAATCTGGTGGAGGTCCACCATATATGGTGACTACCGTCGAATGTAGAAATCCACTCACTAAATTTAGTCAGAGTTATAACCATACACCAAAATGGGAGTCTATGGGGTTTGACCCCGTGACCTCCCCATAACCAATGCCTTAACTCTAGCGCCCATACCAATATGCCCAACGGTCACATTGTTATATCCGTCCACCGAGAATTATTTTAAAGTTGAGTTTTTCCAGCCACTAGGAGGAGAGGTGCAATCATACATCCATGGGCACGGATTTTGAGACAATTTTTGTCATTATTGCAGGTTGCATCAAGCACGGAAACTGAGATAGATTTTCTCTTGGGACTGGGAGTGCCAGAGTCGGATCAGAGCGTGGAGACAGTCATTTTTGGGTAATTCAATGCCACGAATCCAATGGTGATGTTTGTTTTGTGATCTGAGCATTATTTCTGCAACTTGATTTCAGAATGAGACATATTCATGTATTTGGCGATTTCTTTTGCTGAGTTAATAAAATAGCCTACCCATTTGAGAGCAGGACCCAGAGACGTAGTCCACCAGGGACGAACTTCGTTATCAAGTTTTTTTGTTTAGATCTGATTCTTATGTATTTTTATTTATAAGTTTTCCCTTCTGTTAGCTCCCAAAATGAACCCGTCCCTTTGGTCGCATTTTGTGGTGGATAGCATGGCTATTGGTAGTTTTCTCAAATGATTTTTGAGTTTTTCTAGATGCAAAACTTAGGTTTTGATTTTTGTCTTAGAAATAAGATGACCCATAAAGGTCTTCTCTTTAAAATTTTCATAAATTTGATTTCAACAGCTAACGTGTGTTCAAAAGATGATTGTTAGTTGGTGAAAGTGGCGACTCTCAATAGCTAAGGGGCATCTCTCATAGGTCTGTGCGCTGGTGAAAGTGTTGAATTTCAAAATATCCAAAGAAGCATTGTCACGGGTTGTGTGATGGTGAAAGTGAAGACTTTCCACAGCTACAGAGCAGTTCTTATGGGATCATGTGCTGGTGAAAGTGATGACTTTCAATAGCTAAGGAGCGTTTTCCACGGGTCGTTGGCTGGAGAAAGCGGGAATCACGTGTGCTTATCCACGTTTCAAAATCAAATCATGATGTGATCAACTCACACCATGCGATCAAGAAGGACGCGCTGGTGAAAGTGGTTAATCATTTAAACTCGAGTTCCACGTCCCAGTCAGATTACATCTCGGATCCGGCTCAGAAACTCACGCTCCACAATCATGGAATTGGGGATGGCAAGTTCAAATTCAGTAGCGCAGGTACAGAAGCTGTACTACCGAGCTGACAACACCAAATCAGATCATTTCTTCCATATCACACATCGCTCACGAATGTTTGATAAGTTTCTAATGTGGAAAGAACAGAGTCAAGTGCTTTCAACAGCGTAAGACCTCGACCCGAATGATAGTTTGTTGCATTGGTATACAGAATCGTTGAGGCTTTCAAATTGAAAATGGCGAGGAGACGCAGTGGTTCTCTACTCAGAAAAGAGTTGGACAACCTATCTTTTCTACAAACACATTCAGAAGTCCAGAAACATTTCTCAGACGCAGGGTGTATTGAATTCGTTGAGAGGTTGCAAAATGGTTGCCACCAGTCGACAGCAGAAGCTTTTTCCAAAACTTTCGACGGGAATAAGGCCCGTGTTGGGTCCTTGGAGATCTTAGTAGATGAAGCTGCCATTGCTGCAGCAACCAGCCTACCAAGATCGAGCCAGAGCTGGTTCAAAACCACTGCTACCAAAAACCTGAATTTCAGAGCTTATTTAAAGGAAGAGTTCAAGCAAAATGCATGGAAGAAGAGCATGTCGGTTTCATTTCTAGAAGAGGAGTGGCAAGAACTGTTTAAGGGTATCCAACTATACATAACCTCGGAGGGCAGGTATAACAAACTCATGATGTATCATTTCAAACTTTTAGACCATTTCACCGGTAAGACCCTCCTCAATTTACCTTTTTTCCTACATAAGAGTTTAACTAAGGTTTGCAAGAAGACCAGGGCTCAACCCCTGAGCATGAAGAATACTCTGTGCCACTTTGGCCTTATCAAATTAATCATTCTAGAGGAGTTAAAACAACAGGGAAGGAGCTGGCAGCATTTTCTATTCTGGGAGGGCTTTGAAACACAGACTCAGCCCGTAAATGAACAGGGGAAAGGTTCAAAGAAACAGTTGACTCCTCAAAGAAGTTTGAGGAAGAGGAGGACCCTGCCAGGACCTCCAGAAGATAGAATATCTAGAGTAAAATCCCACAGGTCAAAGAAAAGGTTAAACTTTGAAACCACTATAGAACAACCCACAGAGAAGCCTACAGAGAAGAGAACCAATATATTAAACTTTCCCTATACAGACTCAGAATCAAAGCAACAAGATCAATGCCCTGTCACCAAGAGTCCTGAGCAGTCAATTGAGTTTGCACAAAACTATGATACCTTCACTCATACAGAGGAAGGAGAAACATCAAAAATCTCTAAGTCAATGAAATCTCAGAAAATCAAGCATTTGAAAGAGGTAATCGCTCAACAAGAGGTTTTGGAATGGGTAATCAAAGAAAGGTATAAGAAGTTGTCTGATAACTTCGCAAAAACCAACGCTGAATTTGAGAGTCTGGCTCGGGAAAGTGTTAAAGAGAAGAAAAGAAAGAAGAAACTTACCAAAGAGTACAATAGTCTATGGTGGCTTGCCAAATGCCTTAAAAGGAAGATAAGAAGATTGAAACAAAAACAAAAGAAAAAATCCCATCCAGATTTGAAGGTACTTTCTCAAGTCGCTGTTAATATGCAAGGTGAGAAATCAGAGACACACTGAGTTTTGATGGAATCACAATTTTGAAGGTGAAAACTCGTTTTGGGCGCAGTCAGGGCTTTCACCAGCGCAAAGCGATATTTTATGACCCGTTAGCTGGTGAAAGGAAGTGCTTTCACCAGCTAACCAGCGAAATATAAAACGAGTTAGCTGTTGAAAGATGGAAAAGCATTTTTTGAAGCCAAGGATAGAACAGGTCATTTCTCACAAGTTATGAAGGAGTTCCAGAGTATCAAGGGAATGAAAGTTGCTTGCAAAGGATTTGACATCAGATATTTGAGGGAATTTTGGAAACCACATGTAAAACAAACTTCCTCAAATATCGACCATGAACGTTGGATAAATCCAACTGTCAAGACAGGTGTTTTGTCACATTGAATCACATCAGAGATTCCAGGAGCTGAAGGATGCAGATGGTGAATTTTTGAGATTGAAGACAATTTGAGTGCTAAGTTTAGTTGTTAAGTCTTTATTTTGAAGTTGTTTAGTTAGATTTGAATTGTTTTTATTAAATACAGATCCATGTTTTTAGGATCTGTAAAACCGATTGTAAGAGGCTATAAATGCCTATTTTTGATATGAGATAGAGGTTCAAACTGGGAGATATTTTATGCCACTGTATAGACTCTTTTTGCAGAAATAAAGTTCAGTTTCCTTTCGTTTTCAATATCAGAATTGTCCATCTCTCATTTTCTGTACTTTGTTTCAGTTTATTTTAGTTCATAAAGACTGTTATCTCTTTATTGAGCTCATAGGCTTGAAATTAAAGGATTCCTTGTTGTCTTGTATTGAGCCCTACCTTCACTTGTATTGGCAATCAAGAATAGTGTTCTCCATCCTGTCTTTCAATTATTTGATCTGATTATTGTTTCCTGAAAGAACTGTATCTTTAGATGTGTGATGAGTTGTTTCTTACATAAATCATTAAAGACCCCATTGTCCCAAACACATAAAAACCATTATTTCTAAGTTACCAAGCATCCTTAGCCTACAACCCTAAGGAGTTTCTTAGAGTGATAACACCTTCTTTAATGGTGCACTTTAATTTATGTTCATTTAATACAATTATTTATAAGTCACGATGAAAATATCTCGGATCATGTTGGTATCGGAGCAATCATATTTGACTTGAATTGTTGAGTGTGAATTCTTACTACGACCAAGCATAAACAAGGTGAAATAATTCTAAAGACTTTCAATCCTAAAGTTGTTCGTGTATCCAGAAGGAAGAAAATGGCAGAAGAGGACAATTGTGATGAACAGGAGAAAAACTTTCACATGGTCTTTTATCGCATGTCAAAAATGGTCGTGCGAATGTACAGAGATTACGAGAATAGGATGAAGAAGAAAGGCAGGAAAAAGGATGCACATGCAGATGATGATTCTTTGGTAAACCAAGGGGTTGGAGGAGATCCTTCTAAGCCTCCATCTTCACCTTCAAGTTCTAGTTCTTCTTCCTCTGAGCATTCTCATCATTCTCATCATTCTAGCCATAACGCCTCTTTTAAGAAACCATTATTAAAGCTTGATGTAGAATTTTCTTTACCTATGTTTAATGGAGATGTTATTCCTAAAAAGTTAGATAATTGGATCCGACAGGTTGAAGTGTATTGTCGTGTCCAACATATTGATGAAGAGGAAGTTAAAGTGAAACTAGCTTCTCTTCGGTTGGAAGGCACTACTCTCGTATGGTGGGAGAGCAAGCTTTAGGACGGAAGTAAGTGTGGTAAGATTCTTTCCTCATGGTCAGAATTTAAATCAGCGATCAGGAAGCAATTTTGTCCATTAGGGTATTTACATAAAGCAATGATGGAATGGCAAACCTTAAAGTAAAGTAAAGGACAAATGGTACAAAGTTTCACAGAAGAATTTAGGAATAAAGCTCTTGCATTGAACATTCCTTTAGATTCTTATGATACTTTAATGAAGTATATTGGTGCACTTCACAGTTATATTCGACATACATTTCTCTTGTTTAACCCCACTAATCTTGATGAAGTTTGTGTAAAATCCACTCACTTAGAGAACACGGGGAAACATGTTCAAGAAGATCCCACGAAGAAAACTTCCAATTTCCCACAGAAGACTTTTAAGAAGTTTAAAAGGAAGGACAAGAAGACCGCTACAGTGTCAAGGGAAGGAGGAAAACCATCTTTCACTCATTACAAGAAGAGTGGTCATGATGAAGAACATTGTTGGAAACTGCATCTAGAAAAGAAACCGAAACAGTTTGGTGGAAATGGGAAGACAAAGACTGTTGCTACAGTACATCAAGATCTTGGTTCCGATTAAGGAGATGAAGGAAAGATCACAACGGTTGGAGTACAAGGTAAAGACTCTTTTCATTCTAGTTCTAGTTCCAATGATGAATCTCGTGTTGATGAATGAAAGAGGAATGAGTTATTTCACATAAGAGTTGTATCTAAACATACTAATATAGATACATTATTTGATTTGGGTTCCCAAGTAAACTTAATATCTGAAGCACTTGTCAAGAAAATGGGTCTTGAAACGAAACCACATCTGAAACCTTATCCTCTTGGTTGGGTATGCGACAAAGAAAAACTTAATGTCACCAAACAATGTAGGATAAGATTTGCTATTGCTTCAAAATTGATTGATGAAGTTAATTTGGATGTTGTACCACTTGATATATGTGGCATAGTGTTGGGAATTCCTTATCTTTATGATAGAAAAGAAGTCTTCTTTCAACATGAGAACAAATACCACCTTACTAAGAGGGGAGTGGAATATATTGTTAGAGATCACAACATGAGGGTAGATACAACACTTTTTAGTGTAGGACAAATGAAAAGACTCATAAACACTAATAAGAGATATGTACGCATGGTCGTCATAGAGAAAGATGTCATGAAATCCGACGCTTTCCAAGGATATGATCCATCTCATAAAAAGGAATTAATTGATATTGTTTCTAAGTATGATGATATTTTTCAGGAACCAGATGGATTACCTCCTAAGAGGAAAATCCAACATGAGATACATATTCAGAAGGATTCTCCTTTGCCTAATGTGGGCATGTACAAGATGTTAGTTATGGAGATGAAAGAGATCAAGAAGCAGGTACAGGGCTTATTGGATCAAGGGGTCATCGGGCCCAGTTCATCTCCTTGTGGTTCTCCGATCGTGATGGTGCCAAAGAAGGATGGCACATGGAGAATGTGTGTCGATTGTCGAGCCTTAAATAAAATCATGGAAAAAAATCGATACCCTCTTCCTCGCATATATGATTTACTTGATCAATTAAAGAATGTTGTCTATTTCACTAAGTTGGATTTGTGCAGTGGATATCATCAAATCAAAGTCGTAGAACAAGATGCGTGGAAAACTTCCTTTAAAACCAAACGGGGATTGTTTGAGTGGTTGGTTATGCCATTTGGGATTTGTAATGCTCTGGCAACTTTCATGCGTGTGATGAATGATGATTCCAGGCCTTTCATAGATGACTGTGTGATTGTATATTTAGACGCCATTCTTGTTTTTAGTGGGACATGGGATGAGCATGTGAGGCATGTAAAGAAAGTATTGGATACTTTGCAAAGGGACAAGTTGTATGTAAAATTTTCTAAATGTTAATTTGGCAAGACTGCACTTGTATACTGAGGTCATATTGTAGGAGGAGGACAATTGAAAATTGACCCTTCCAAAATTTATGTAATTGTAAATTGGCATGAGCCAAAAAGTGTAACCGAAGTTCGAAGCTTCTTAGGTGCAGTCCAGTATTGGAGGAGATTCATTCCCAACTTCTCCTTCATAGCAGCTCCTCTGTATGCCTTAACTAGTGTGAAGAACACTTTTCAGTGGGAAGGAAAGCAACAAAAAGCTTTTGACACTTTGAAGGGAAAGATCAGTATCGCACCAGTATTAGCACCGTTGAATCTTCAACATCCTTTTGAGATCAAGACAGATTCCAGCAGATATGCCATGTGTGCAGTACTAATGCAATATCGTAAGCCTATCTATTACCACTCTAAAACTTTTAACCAAGATGCTGTTAACTATCCTCAATATGATAAAGAGTTGTATGCATTAGTCTAGAGTGTAAAGAAATGGAAGCACTACTTGTTAGGGAAGGAAACCATCATACATACAGATCACCAACCCTTATAGTATCTTCAAGCACAGACCAAATTGCAACAATCTCGACACTACAGGTGGATGGGTTTTCTACAACAGTTTCACTTGGTAATCAAGTACAAAAAGGGTACAAGTAACAAGGTAGTTGATATGCTTTCTAGACAAAAGTTGGTGAAGGAGGGGCATAAGAACGTAGACCAACTTCTACTTTTCGTCTGATTCTTTGGTTATCGTTTATCTATTTTTTCAAAGGGGCATAACTTTCACCTCTAAAGTTCATTTTTAGTTTTTTTCTTTTTAAACAACCTATTTTTTCGAGAGATTTTCCTCTGGACCATTAGTTTAATATTTTAAATCAATATCCTCTGCATATTTAATATGGATTCTCCTACTGACCTTTTCCTTACTAGTACCAACTACTTCTCATGGAAATCCCATATGGAATATGTATTAAGAAGGAAAGGATTTTACCATATTAACTCTTCATCTCACCAAGTTGTAATCAAAGATTTAAAATATCCTAAGCATCTCCTAGCAACTGGAATTGTTGATGATATTACCAAGTTGTACAATTTTGACAACTTTGGGTCATCATCTTTTCCATCAGTTTTTTTTGTTCATGGTATTGACTTGAAAACATTTTGGCATGAGCGTTTCGGGCATCTAAAATATCACTCATTGCAGTGACCATGTAATCAACATATGGTGGCAGGTATTCATCTTGTTTATTGTAGATATGGTGTGTGTGTGTGCTAGTTGTGTTCTCATAAAACATCATCGGGACAATTTTGACAAATGTTCCTCTTGGCATGCCTTGGCCTCTTTGTATCTTGTTCACAGTGATTTGTGTGGTTTTCTTTATTCTCCTTCTTTCTTTGGGTGCAAGTACTTCTTAAATTTCATTGATGAATTCTCTAGAAACACTTGGGTTTACTTCTTATAACTCAAGAGCAAAGTTCTTGGAATGTTTTTGGCCTACAAGGCCCTTGTGGAAAAAAAATATAGACATCAGCTTCAAAGGTTAATAATAGATAATGTAGGTGAATATGTGAATTGTAACATCCCCACTATAATCCCCAATTTAATTAATTCTTAAGCAGATATAATGTGTGGCTACTCCCAAAGCGATGTAATATGTGAATTGTATTTCAATGTTTTAATAATAAAATGTGATGCCAGCTTCTAAGGGGACATGGACAAGAGATGGGGGGTGAATTAACCCATAAGAGGGGGAAGTTTCTAGTGTAATGGCCAAATTGGGTCCAAGGGGGAAATACCCATTAATATTAATCTAACCCATTTTCCTAAAATTGTGAATTGTATATGAACCTTCCAATTTTTTATTGAGTGTTCCCAAAGCCAATCATTAAATACATGTAAGAGGGTGGGTGTGAGTGGTCACATCCCAAAGTTATTGGGCACATGGGGGTTGAGTAAAATCAACTTGGGGAAGAGTATGAGTCAAGAAAGGAAATCCAAAGAGAGGAAATTCATATGGGTGGAGAGAGTAGTTTTAGTTAGTCAAGTTTTGTGAATGGGAATAGGTAGAGAGCAAGAAAAAAGAGCTTGGAGTGGTGAAGCCATGGAGGGTGAATTCTAGAGCATGTTGGAGCATAATTGGAGTGAATTGGAGCTGGAAAAACTGAAGAGTCGGGTTGTCAGGCCTGAAGAGTGAACAAGTGTTGTTGTTGGTTTGCTGATAGGTTTCCTAGCAACAATTTCCCTTGAGTTCCCAACTGAGAGATTCCTAGCTTCATGTTCCAGAGAGACCCTCATAAATGAATGGGATGCTCAAGGGACTGATATCAGTGAAGGGGTATATTCTTTGGGTTGGACGGGTCAAGAGGAAGAGAGCTGATGGAAAATCAAGATAGTTGTAGGAGAATATTAGTTGGGTTGAGAAGTTTATGAGCTGTGAGTGGACTATGAGATACCACCCTCTTTTGTGGATTTCTATCCTCAACTCGAGGGTGACTGGTTGTTTAGATTTGGAACAATCAGTCTATGGTTGGGTGGAACATCTGTCCCAAGTACTCGGTTGCACAATTCTTGTTTAGAGATAAGTGTTTTATCTTTTTGTTGAGTTATTTACATGTGTTATTGTTGTGCATGAACTCTATGTAAATGAGAATGATGTATATGTTGTTGTAATGAGTTGTTTACTCGCATTTCATGTTGATTTTTAACATGTTGTAGATGCATCAATTCTATGGTTGTAGAAAATAGTTAAATCTATTTAATTTGTAGTTGTAAGCTACAGGAAACCGGCTAACAGAAAAAATAATTAATTTAGTTAAAAAAAATTTATATTTATGTTTTATTTTGCATTGTAATGTCCCTCGGTTGGACTGGGGGATGTTACATTATGGTACTAGAGATTTTGGTTCAAACACTAGACTTGTATGGGCTTGAACCAGAGCGAACTGGTGAAATTCGATGTTGCATATTTTGTTTGTGTCCGGTTTGGGGAAAAACACAGATTTTAGAAAGAAATACCGAAATCTGTGGGAAAAATCTGAGTTTGAATGACTTTGGACGGTTTAACAAGGTTAATGGAGTAGAGAGGTGAAGTTGTAGATCAAAATTCGACCTGGACTGGTCAAAATTCGAGTTTTAATGGTCCCCTGTAGAGTTACAAAAAATTTGGTGGATCGATGACCAAGAACTCTTTTGAACTCGAAATCGACGGTTAGGATTCATCATGATAAATTTAAAAATCCTTAAGGATTATACCATTTNATATCTACTTGAAATAAGTTGTTAGGCTACATGGGGTACCTAAAGTAATAGTTTCATATAGATATCCAATGTTTACTTCCATTTTTTGGAAGGGTTTGTTCAAGGATTTTGGGACAAATTTAAGTCTCAGTACATCGTATCATCCAGAGTTAGATGGGAAAATAGAAAGGACTAACAGAATAATTGAGGACATGATTAGAATGTATGTGATGGATCATCCATCAAAGTGGGAATATTATATTCATTTAGTTGAATTTACCTACAATAATGGGTATCATGACTCATTGAAGATGAGTCTATTTGAAGCATTGTATGGCAGAAAATGTAACACTCCAATGAGTTGGGATTATCCAGCAGACAGAGTAGTTGTTGGGCTAGAATTGTTAAAAGAAATGGAGGATCAAATGGAAAAGATAAAGAAGAATTTAAAAGCTTCCCAAGATAGGAATAAAAGTTATGCAAACAGGAATAGAGTTTTCAGAGATTTTAAAGTGGGAGAACATGTGTTTTTGAAAGTGAAGGCAACGAGAAGCTCGATAAGATTAGGAAGTTTCCTGAAGTTGGCAGTGAGATATTGTGGGCCTTTTGAAATATTAGAAAAGATAGGGCCAGTTGCATGCATGCTAGCATTTCTTGCATCCATGAGAGTGCTTAATGTATTTCATGTGTCATTGTTAAAGAAATATGTGTCTGATCCTAACCACATAATTGATTGGAATGTGATCCAGGTGGAGCATGAAGGGGATTTCCGGGTGGAACCAGTACGCATCTTGGACCGGAAGGTCAAAGTGCTCAAGAAAAAATCCATAGGGATAGTAAAGGTTCAATGGACCTGCTACGATACTGAGGATACTACATGGGAGCATGAATAAAACATGAGGGGAAAATATTCACAAATATTTGACAGTTTTGAAGAAAGTGGAATGTGAGACTCCATTTTGAGTAACTAGACTTCTGAAACCACATCTTCGAGTCCTACCCAACTACGTTGGGGACCTTGATAAAAGAATGGCACATTCCTTAGGTTAGCCTTGATAAACAGATGGTATATCTGATATGAAAATGAAAAAGGTTTGTGTATACAAATTTGCAAGTGAAATAGTTATGTGACTTAGGAAATTGGATCAAGTTTGCAAGCACATAAACATAATGATTTTTTACTTACCATGAACAGCATAAAAATTCATAAATGACCATCAAAAGTAAGCACATAACACAACAAAATGATAAAGGAGTTCACCCCTCTCTTGGGCTACATCTCCTGGTCCAAATTCCAATGGATCATTTTCAGTATATACTCAAAGTGTCAAAATAAGTGATTTAAAATGCTTAGAATGAAAAATAGATGGTTGCAATGGCTCCAAAATGTCCAAAAATCCCTAGTTGAGCTCTTCCTGCACCTAGTTTGGCCAAAAACTGAGAAAAATACACTCCCTGGAAGTTCTTCCCAATAGTTTGTTGTACATGCTCGCCAAAATGCACCTCTGTCTAACTGCCCCTAGCTCTGAGTGTTTTTCCATTCCAAAACACAACACCGCGCACACCATTTTGAAATTTGGTCAAATCGCCGCACCGCTAGCGTGATTAATGCCTTAATGGGCGGAGTTGTCAATTGCATGGCCCCATGTGGCCTGGAGCCAACCTAAATTCTCGTACCCGTCACACTATCTGTTGGAATATTCATGCCAGAGGTCATATGGTAAGGGATTAGAGTCTCGTGACTGAGGGCTAGGGATAAGCCCCAACCCTTTTACGCCCGGAATAAAGTTTGATTCAACTTTAAATTAACTTTTGAACTATAGAGGTTAAGAAACAAAGTTAGGTGGGTTGGTGGCTAGCCTATGTGAAGAAGCTTCCCATATGGAGGTCCTGGGTTTGACCCCCGTGGACTCCAACAAACCTTTTACCAAACAACCAACAACGGGGTGCCATGTGGCAGCCCCTGGATGGGCCACATGTCACCCTTCCATTTGCCTTGTACACTGACATGTGTCAGCATACCATTGGTCCATGTCAACCACGTTCATAGTCATCCTACCATGTCAACACCTGCCTAGTCATACTTTCCATGTCAACACCTAACCAATCATCTTACCATGTCATTTGTACAGTTGTACGATCAGCTAACACATGGACTATACAGACTGCACAATCAACATTTTTTTTGCTTATTTGGAAAAGTGGTCAAAACGTGATATCTCAGCCATACGGACTCTATTTGAGCCCATTCAAGTTGCATTGGTATTGTGAGGACAAGATCTACACAATGAATCTATTTTCGAGCAATTTTGAGCACATTGATTTTTGAGCATTTTTTGATCCCCTGGATCACTTGCAAGATACCAGATATAATAAATGCACATAACAGAAATAAAATGCTAGAAATGACAGAATAACAGTAATATAACCAGCATAATCTCCACAATAACACAGAAATAATATGAGAACAACAACTGAAATAACATTTTGATTAAAAAAGAAATGTTCACAGGCCTCTTCGAGGGGGCAACCTCCAGTCGAGCAGCGCTCTATTACAATAATATCCAAGCTAGGGTTTTCATACCCTTGACCCTTATTTATACTAAATATGTCTATTAAGAGAAGCATCTAGACGAAGATCCTTCTAGAAGTGAAAGCCTCTATTAGGTCTTCTTACATCAGCCTTATTCTATTTTATTGAAAGGCCTTATTAATATTGACCTTTAGTACATCCGAATACATTGATCTACCTATGTGCGGGTTAGGAACTTAACATGTCTGCCCCCTTAAAAGCAACCTTGTCCTTAAGGCTTGAGATGTGAAAACTGCTACAGAATGGTAGCTAGTTCCCAAGTGGCATCTGCTGGAGTCATATATTTCCACTATACTAGCACTTTCTTGATGGTTCTCTGACGCAGGCGACGCTCACGCTGGTCCAAAACTGCTTCTGGCTGTAGCCAAATGGATCCTTCTTTAGCTAACTCTGGAAGGTTGGTTTGAATTTTGCACCTGGTTCCAATCACCTTCTTCAAGCATGAAACATGAAAAACAGGATGTAGCTTCGACTGACTAGGCAGAGCTAACTGATATGCGACTTGTCCCACACGCTTGAGAACTGTGTAAGGACCATAAAATTTGGGCGCTAGCTTTTGACAATGCTCGGCCTTGAGGGAAGTTTTCTTATATGGTTGCAGTCACAAAAACACCTGATCCCCTTCTGCAAATTGACGTTCAGAGTGACCTTGATCTGCTTGCTTCTTCATGCGATTCTGTGCCATGACCAAGTTCTCTTTAAGGGTACGAAGAATATCCTCTCAGACTGTAAGTGTTTGGTCAACCGCCTAGACCTTTGAGGTACCCGGTAAGTATGAG